>VXBT01009666.1:497981-660927 GCA_013400235.1 Oriolus oriolus | reverse complement strand
TTTTTTTTTTTTTTTTGTAATCCTTAGAAAGAGTATCGAAAAGATTTGGAAGAAGGGATGAAAGGAAAAGGAATGACAGTGTTTGAAGATACACCAGATTTGATTAGAGTGAAAAATGCAGCTCAGATACTAAATGAGGTATGTTATGCTAGTCAAGGTTATTAAGATCACAGAAAGTTCACTTTATGTTTAAGTCAAAATATCCTCCTTTTTTTTTTTTACACAATCTACAAGGAAATATGTAAGTATTGAAACCAAGGCTATTTCTGTTTTGCTTGAAAAATATAGTAAAGCTCTGGATAAAAAACAACTTAGGACAAATAATTCAGATTTTTGGGCAATTAGAAGGTCAGTGGAGATTGTTAGTGGGGTCAATAGATGCAGCATTTAGAGCTGTGCTCTGCTGAGCCCGGAGGCTTTCCCAGCGCATGAGTTCGCGTGGACTTCCAGAGATCCAAGGTTGTCTCTGGGAAGCAACAGTGGAGCTGGAGGGTATAGGGAGGAAAGAGGGAAGGCAAAGCTCATGCTGCACATTATGCATTTGGGGAATGATTTCAGAATTATATCTATATATAATATTAATCTATTTTATATTGATTTTGTATTTATTTATTATATATTATATATATGTTTATTTGCACACACACCCATACATACATATATATATATATATATATACACACACACACCCCCATAAAAAACAGAGGGAATGCCATGGATAGGGCCAACCGGACCACTGTAAAGAAGTGAAGGAATATACAGCTGTAACTCCCAGGATTATCTTTTCCTGGGTGTTTTACCCAATATGAAGCTCAGGGGAAACATCTGCCCTGCCACCTTTAGCAGACAGGAATTGAGGGATGATGTATTCCTACAGGTTAATTTACAGTTCTTGCAAAAAAAAGTGGTTTGTGAAGTAGAGAGTTGTTTTATCACATTTATTGTCACATCAGAGTGAGACAGAGATGAAAGACTGAAAATCTTTTTGCACTTCTTCTTGTAAGTGATCAGACCATTGTATCAAATAGAAACATATTTTCCTCCATTTTTCTAATTAATGTACAACCTAAAAATAATTAACAAGCAAGAAAAGTAAAGGGCATTTAAAATTATATGTATTTACTTTGAAAAAAGTTTTCTACAAGCAGAGATGAACTAGAATAGAAAAAAGGATGATTACTACTATAGTAGCAGAAATAGCACTGACTGAGAATATTTTTTAATAAAAAAAAGTACAACTATTGTATACAATATTTCCATGTTAGTTTTTAATATAATTTGCTGATGAACAAGGAACATATCCTTGCTTGGATAAGCTGAAGATGAAATATTAATTTTTTTTTCAGTTATTGGTTATTTATAATTTATGCTGTGAGGAAAAAGCAGCAATCATGGATGAGGACTGCCACTTGCCTAATGGCTGTGGTTCAGGAAAGACCTATTAAATGAATAAATTACAACTTCCTGATCTGGAAGTTCACTGGAAGCAATTCTGTATGGTATTAAATTTCTAACATGTAGTGTTGTCATAAATAAAATATTTTCTTAAAAGTAAAATGTATTTCAATTAGATACCAAGTACCAACTTATTACACCATGTTCTGCAGAGCTAAACTTCCCCTTTACTTTAGAGGATAATTGTAGCAAGCTGCATGGGCTGATTTCCTCCCACCCTCTGCCACATTAAAAATTCATTGGTAGAGGTTTGTGCATTCAGAGAATATTTTCTAAAAGTTTTCCTCTTGTAGTTTGTTATGTGTTTTTTCTGACAACAGCTTACTAAGAGTCTCACGAATTGTGACTCTTGAGAGTTTTGACTGACTCTAAATCCTAAATTTCAATGTCTTGTGGAAAAAAATCTCTGGATTCTGTAAATATAATGTATGAATTATATCTTCACAGAGGCAATACAAAAAAGACTTGGAAACTGAAATTAAAGGGAAGGGCATGGAAGTTGGTCCGGATACACCTGAGATAAGACGAGCCAAGAAAGCTTCTGAAATTGCAAGCATGGTCAGTACCATTCCTGGGACAAGCTTTCCATATGACAGAATGGAAGAAATTATTGTGATTGAGAATTCCAGGTGGTGGCCAATCTAGGCAGTACTGAAAACACAGATTTCTCCAGATGGCTCCAGATCCATTGAGCTGCAAAAGTTGGACAATTGCATCATCAGTGTAAGGGGGAAAAGTTAGGACTTCCCAGAACCTAGACCTTCCTATTGCCTTTTGCAGGTTGTGCTTGCTCCTAATGATCCATGCCTGGCCTGGGGCGTGTTTGGTCACTTTGGACCCTGCTGCTTTTAGGTCTAAATAGCTCCTTAATTAGTTACGCCAAATGATAAACAGTTAAGAGAGATGTTGAAGCATTATGACATCAATCTTGCAAAGCACAGCAGAGGGAGAAATTCTCTCAGGTGTCCGACTGTGGCTGCCAAAACTGCCAAGACAGGTAGATGTAAAAGACTACATCAGACTTGGAGTGAGCAGTCTATAAAAAGAGTTTTTTAACCCATCAGCAATTACAGTGTAGGCATCTCATGGATAGGTTCTACCAAACTAGCTCTGTTGAGTCATTAGTTATTTGGTGGTTCATGAATGCTGGTCAGTGAAATCGCGCAGGCTAAATTGGGAACAATTTAAGAATTTGGCTGTTGGCTGTGAGTATTTCCAATGCTATTTTTTTCAGAAAGAATACAAGAAAGACTTGGAGAATGAAATTAAAGGAAAGGGAATGGAAGTGAGTATGGATACCCTTGATATACAACGAGCCAAAAAAGCTTCTGAAATTGTCAGCCAGGTGAGTGAAGAATTAATTGCTTTAAGATTACTTGGAAAGTAAAACACAATGAGATATTAAAAACATAAAATCTTCTTGAACATTCTTAAGCTAAACAAAACAAGCAGTGCACAATAAACTATTAAATTAAAGAAATGGAAGAATTAATTTTTATAGCCTGACCAGTACTATCAGAATAGCTTTGAAGACAACATGTACAGAGAGTTGTAGTATTAGTTATGGTTTTTATTTCCCCTTTACTTTTTCTTCAGAAAGAATATAAAAAGGATCTGGAGACTGAAATTATAGGAAAAGGAATGCAAGTTGGTCCATATACTCCAGAAATACAACGGGTCAAAAGGGCTTCAGAAATAGCAAGCCAGGTAGACCTAGTCAAAGGCTGAATGTTTTAATTCTGTGTAACAATGACTGCTTGATGTACACTGCTCAAAATACTTCATCTCTAGCTCTGTAGAGGCTTTCATACCTGTACTAAATTAATTTATATGTGGTAAAATATCTTAACTGCCTGATTCTTATTTGTATTTAGTCCTGTTACACCATGTAAATTGAATTTAATTGTTTACATTTACCTGTAGTTCTTTTCACATTACCTAATTACCTAATATTACATTACATATATCCTGACAGTGAGGAGAAAATATATATGAGGATATATTATGTATGAAGATATGTTATATATGAGGATATATTATGTATATGTATATTAGATATATTTTAGTGTGGGGGACAGACAATGATAACAGTATTGTGGAGAAGAGAGGTTTAAGTAAATACTGGACAGGGATGAGGAGGCTCATTAGCAATGAGCATCTTTTGTGCAGTTTGGATATCCTGAGGCCAAAAAGCATAGATATTTAAAAATTATTTTTTCAGAAAATGTACAAAGATGAAGCGGAGAAGATGCTCTGTAACTATTCTGCTGTCCCAGACACTCCTGAGATGGAGAGGATAAGAAGTACTCAGAAAAACATCAGTTCAGTGAGTAATAGTGCTTCTCTCTTTGCTTGTAACTTTTCAGATATTTTTTGGTTTAAATAGGCTCTCTTTGCCACAGTGTAAAATAAGGAACTTATGAGTAAAAGTCCTTTGAACCAATTGCATAATTTTCCTGGCAAAAGCTGTATCACTCATTTCTTTCAGTAAAAAAAATACCCAGCTTTTCTAAGTGTGACACTGTTATTTTGAATTTCTAAACCACTTATACCACCTTGCCAAACCACAGTTATTTTTAAATGGAGATTTTTTTCTTCTTTTTCCATCAAGCCCCAGGAAGTACTTTATTTAAAAGGGAGAAAAAAATCATGGCTTCTTACTGTACATATAAGATTTTTCATCTGTTTTCTATCAGTACTGAGCATCAAGATTGGGGTATAAAATTAGAACAGATCAGATTTCATAAAAAAAAAAAATATATATATATATATAATGATTTTATATTACACTGGGTGTATTTTTAAATTTTATGCTTGATTTCCGTTTCAGTTTATCCCTAAATATAAATTATGAGATTAGGTTTCTAAAATTGTCCAGTTTGGGATGTATTAAGTTCCACTTCCTTTTTGGGCCCATTAATGCTGCTGTTTGTAATTCTGCCTTTGCTTGTAATATAACAGAGAAGAGGAGTAAATCTCGCCTCCAGAACAAAAGGCCAGTCAGTGGCTGATTTTATGGTGGACTAAGTAATACTAATAAAGCCAATGATTTGAGAGAAAGGAATATAAGATACTTAAATATTTTTAGTATTATCTGACACATGTGTTCTTTAACTTAGAGATATCCTCAGCTTCTCCAGCTCTCAGAAGTACGAGCTCCGTTTCTCCCAGAGGTGTTTGCCTGCAGTTCCCCTGTACAGCTGAGGCTTCTGCAGGGGAGTAAGAGCCTGTGGGGAGGGCAGAGGAGTTACCTCTGAGCCTGCTCTAGGCTGTGGTCACTCCTGTAACATCTCCAGCCATTCCCTGCTCTTTATCATCCTTTGAATGAGGACAACCAAAGCTACATCTTTCTAGTGGGAGCTCTTGACAGGTCCACTGGCCCAATTTTGCTTCCTGTCATCTGCTGGCTCCTGGTTTTGAATGGTGCTCTGCAGCATGGTGTGATGGTGATTATCACCATTTCTCATGTCACTGGTGTCCTAACAGGCTAGGCTGAAACTCCCTGGAACAGAGGGATCCAAGCTAGCCTCTGTGATCTGCTTCCCACCCTACTCCAGCCTTTGATAGCTTTTGATGCAGTCCTCGAGTAGGTCAGTGGCTCTGGCAGTGTGGACTCACTAACAGCTAGGTACCAGGCTTAGTTAAGATAGGTATCACTACTTAATGAAGCTGTGACAAGCCTCTGATGCATCTGAACCCCTTGCAGCCCTGTAGGCCAGTCTGAGCTTTCAGTGCCAAGGCTGATAATTATCCTCTTTGTTAGTGTTCTAGATAATAAGAAATAAAATGCTTTGTCTTTGGGGTGATTTGTGTTTGCTTTCGTGACTATCCTGTTTCTGTTTGTGAGCTGAATCCTCCAAATGTAGGAAAGCATTTTACAGCTGTGATTGAACTACCTTTTTTCTTCTTTCTCTATGTTTTAATCTTTCATCCTTCTGTGCAGTTTAGATTATAAAGGTAAATTCTTACTGAGTTAAGATACAGGTGGAAACAGTATTAAAAAAATAATGACCCCTAATAGTCTTCTGATTTTTGGATTTTTTTCTTTTGGATTTTTCTGCCTTAAGGGACAAAAAGAAAGCCACTAGCTCTGCAGATATGATTGTTGCTGCTTTTAGGTCACTAGCTCATTTGGCAGATGATTTATAATAGGGTACTCACTTCAAAGTCATTTCTTTCATAGAAAAATCCTGTCTCTAACATACTTTACCAATCTTTCCTTGGTAGAGGAGAAAAGTATATTGTAGACTAGTCCACAATATAAATATTTCTAGCTGACATGATGCAGAACAATTTTCAAGTTCGTACTCATAAACTGTCTCTATTCTTACATGGTAAAACAAAACTCTAGATTGCTAAAGGTTTTCTGAATATTTAAAAAATAAGTTGCAGACATTCACTCTGCTCTAGAATATTTGGCAGCAGTATTCACCCCAGACTATGGAGGACTTCAAGGAAATAGGAGAAATTAGTCAAGAATGATGTTTTTACTGTTCAAGGTTTGTTGATAGGAAGAGAAAAGTTAAATAAATCTTGGTTTAAGAAACATAGAAATACTAAATGGTGAAGATTAATTTTATTTATTCCAGGATCAGACTTGTTTTTTTACACTAACTGACTGGAAATACTTACTGGAGTGGCAACAACTGTGACACTAAATACTGAAAATCAAGTAAAACTTCTTCAGGGGTTTTGCAGCATGAACTGGTGCTCCACGTTTATTTAAATTATAACCACGCTTGGAATTTGTGGAGCAGTTATTTACTGTCTCTTTCAGTAACTTCAAATAATTGATTCTACTGATGTGCTTTGTGTTTATCATTTACTGAAATATTTGAAATAGAGAGGAGTACTGTATAAACAGCATGTGTACCTTTTAAGAAGTGAGTTTTACGTTTAGATACAGTCCTCAGCTTTCTGGCTTGAACCTAGGAGTCAAAAATTGCATGACTTGGGTTGTAGCTCTGGTTGTTGTGGTTATTTTTCCATGAATATTTCAATTTTCTCGTTTGTTAACTTAGAAATAATAGTAATGTCTGTTCACTTCTCACAGTATTTTAAGATCTGAAGACTAAAGAAACCAAATCAAATCCTGCATGTACGTGCACCTTAAATTACATTGAAGTGAATGAAATTACTCAAGCATAAAGTTACTATAAAGTTTTTAATTTCTAAAACTTTGTAGATTATTATATAAATTATAGTATTTTTTCCAAATTTAAATATGCCATTGCAAATACTTAAAAATACCGATGTCAGTCTAAAGGATGAAAATATACTATCTGGGTTACAGTTCAAACCAAAAAGGGTTATCATAGTTATTGATAATTAGTCTGATTAATGAAAAATTAAAGTATTTGCTTTCTTAGCAAGATTTATAGTCAGACCAATTTGGAGCTTGGAAAATTGCCTAGCCCTTTTATGAGAACTAGTATTTGCATTGCTAACAGTCTTATAATTATCTTTTCTTTTGGGGAAATGAAGGTGTTTTACAAGAAGGAAGTAGGAGCTGGCACAGCTGTAAAAGATACTCCAGAGATTGAAAGAGTAAAGAAAAATCAACAGAATATTAGCTCGGTGAGTGCTATTAACATAAATTATTCTTATGTGAATAAATGGTGGACCAATTTTTTTTCTTATTTACTAAAAGATTCTTCATTTTCATATCACACCTCTTATTCAAATAGTTGTCCACTGGATTTTGGATATAGAGCTCTATTCTAGCACAGCTAGAAATCCCCTCTGCTGTAGCACTTCTGTGTCCAAAGGGGGAGTTTCTAATTGAAGCATTATGAAAAATAAGAAAATGTTTTAACTAAATATTTCAGGGAAGTGTTTTGTCTTTCAAGAGTGAGAAATATGAGATAAATTCTCCTATATGACAGACTGAACAGCAGTTGTATTTGCAGGTTAGAAAAATACCATGTGGCATAAAAGAATCTGTAACTCTCTGTTAGAGACTGCATGTATTGCATAGGATTTGATACAGCTTGCACTCCAAGAAGAGAAAAATTATGTCCAGACTTGAACTGGGTGAAAAGGTGGAGAGCTGGTGCCTCTTTACATGCTGGTGACAAGTTGATCTGTGGATCTGATGAGATTGGTTCTGAATTGATGTTGTTTATCTGTGGATGCCCAATGTTTTGGAACTTTGGTAGGCAAATAAAAATAAAATATCAACATGACTTTTTACTTCAAATAGAACATTCTCTTCCGATAAATATGTGGCAAAACTTGGAAAAAACCAGACAAGTGACTGCCCAGCAAGAAAACCTTTGTAACTGCATTGTTCAATTCTTTGTTATATTTGGTGGGGACTCCTCTGGGGCAATTTTTATGTTCGTGACATGGCTTTTCTGATGATTAGATGTTTTTTTAAAAGTAAAGTCTGAAAATAATGTATAGGCATGAACTATGTTGTGTTTAAATGTTAATTAAAATATGAATTAGGGACTCTGGACACCTATTCTCATAGAATTTCATTGTCTAGTGAATAGTGTTAAATTAATTATCCCACCAAGGTAAGGTCAGGTAGAGAATTTCCAAAAAATTTTGAAAAGCTCTTATTTTCCTTGGAATTTTTTTCTGCTCTATCCATCACTTTTTGTCTTGTCATTTGGAGTCACATTGCAAGCTATCATGCATCCTAAATCCTGAAATAATTGGATAGCAAATAGTTGAAACCTGCTGGTTGGGAAGTTGTTGGTTTGCTTGATTTGAGGGTGAGGGGTTTTTGTTTGTTTGTTTGTTTGGGTTTTTTGTTGTTGTTTTGCTTTTAAATTTCCAGTTACCACAGACTTTTATTTCAAGAGTAGTCACACAGACAGAGACACACACACTTACTAGGAGAAGTCTTACTCTAATGATTTTTCTCAATGCCGTTCAATGTGAAATGGAAAAATAGTGTACACTGTTCTTGGTGTTTTAGAGATCCTAAATAGTGGTGAAGAGGGAAAAATGAAAGGTCAATCAGTGTGCTGGTAAACACATTTGAACAAAACCATGCCAATGGAAGTACAAAATGTGTTAGTGGTATAGTGGTACGCTGTGATTAGCATGGCCTTTACCTTGCTAGTCTTTCTGTCAAGTTAATGTTTTGCAAAAGGTATTTTATTACATGTAGTTGTACTTGAAATTACTTAAGTCTTGTATAATATGTATTAGAGGTGTAGAATGCCAAATTTGAAGGCAATGTACAAGAATGTTTCAAATCATATGTCAGTGAGAAGGAAATTATATTGTGCAGTTAGAGGGAAATTGTATTATGTAATTTACAGGAGTCCCAAAGGAAGGGTAAATTACACCAATTTTGAATCCATTAGATTTAAATATTTTACATGTGTTTTTAAATTTAGCCAAAAGAACTTGGGACAGCTTTAAAACTATTTTCTGGGCTAAATGAAACTGTGGAATATGAAGCAAATTTGCAGTGAAAGAAACACCAGGGCACCAAAATAACACTTACTGTATGACCAACCACACAAAAAAGTCCATTGAATCATGTTCTGAAAGTGATCAGATTCTTCCAGGTTATACATGTAGGAGACAAACATCAGAATGGTGTTTTCAAAGCCTGAAATACAAGGTGATGACAGCCAAGGAGGTTGAGCTCATCTCACCTGTTGTGATGATTGGTTTGGAAGAAGCCAAGATCTCACACAACTTTCAAAGAAAGCAACAGACCCATGGACTGAGCTGAATCTGAACTGAGAAGCTACAAACAACTAAGGATTTTTAAAGAACTTGTTTATATTGAGGGGCAGGCAGGGCTGGACACAGCGCTGGGAAGGATAAGCACTTTTGGGAGAAGGTTCTATTTGTGTTTTTGTTAGTGTGAAATCTGTGAGGAAACCCCTGTGGTATGTCAGTCAATACCACAAAGCTGGGGTCTGATTAAAATTCAAGCAACAGACATTTTAAGGACGAGTAGCACTGCCAATTCTTAAACTTACCTAATAGTCTCTATTAAATAACCCTTTTTTTCCAGTGCTTTAGTATTTTTGCCAGTCCTACACTGTCTGGACTGAAATTTTCCATTCCTGGTCTGTACTTTGGGCTGGTTTGGTTTTATTTATTTATAAATTTCAGTCAAAGCAGCTTCCAAGTACGAGCTTAGAGAAAAACAAGTTGTTTTGTCTGTGAGATGAAATTGGGCACTCTCCAGAAGTACCATGTCTTGGAGAAGAAAGTTGAAAATAAAAGGTTAGAAAAAACCCCAGTAAATATCTGACAGCACCTGCAAAAGCATCAACAATCTGGACAACTACATTCTCATCTGTGTGTTTGCATGTGCTTTTAGAGAACCTCAATGAGACTTTGAAGTCATCCACCCTTTTAGGAACACCTAAAAGGCTTGGTTTCTGAAATGGGCTGGTAGACTCCACAGCAAGAAAATAGTAAGACCAAGTCATTGTCGAAGTGGTGTGGATCTCCAAGTAGTATATGCAGCATCCTAATTGTCATGAAAATAGCCACAAGCCCATGTGATGTATATTCCCACTGTAAGAGTTTTAGTACACTAGAATTGTTAAATACACTCCCTGCTGCATTGCATCAAACAAGATGCATTAGAGACCCTAGCAGACTGGTTTAGAAATTATTCAGACCAGTGGTGTTTGTGGATGTGGTCTAGTTGTGAAGTATGTGTAAGGGGGAGAGTATGAAGTGATTGATGTGTTTCAGTGCCTCTCTCTTATGTAAGTTTCTAATATTTTTGTAATATCTATTGTGCAGATTAAATACAAGGAAGAAATTCAGCGTGCAACAACTATTTCTGATCCACCTGAACTAAGGAGAGTTAAGGAAAACCAGAAGAATATTAGCAATGTGTGACCCATTTTCATTGCTCGCACACTTCTCTCTCCTGTATTAGATGTGTTTGTCTGGGTGAATATGTCTGTGGTGTTTGTGCTAGTTTTTGTTTGTCCAAAAAGACCAATTTAATCAACTAATCGTAAAATGATAATTCCTTAACATTGCACTTTGATTAATAACAATGAGAGTGAATTATTCCTGTTGAAGTAACAATTGTCTATGTTTGAAACAGAAGAACTGCAAGAGGGTGAGTACCAAGTATTGTGTGGAAAGATGGGATTGATTATTAAGGAATGATACTTTCCATCCAAATGCAATGTGCTCTTTAGTGATGTCTAGCACACTTACGTATTTCTATTGCTTGGAAATCTCTGTTGTAATATCTTCTGACATGATTGCTAGGTTCAGTACAAAGAACAGCTCTGCAAAGCTACACCTGTGAGTGTCACCCCTGAGATGGAAAGAGTCAAGAGGAATCAAGAGAATGTCAGCATGGGAAGTTGCTATCCTTTAATCTTATGTATAATTTTCGGGTGCACACTGTGCCTTTTCTTTAGTTGGGGGAAACTAATGTATTGTAATGTATTGGAATTCAAGTAAAGGAATTACTTGAAAACCCTGTTTTAGGAAGCAATTGTGAAAAGGCATTGCTTAGTTTGGGAAATGGTGGATGAAGCATCACATGTTCTATTAAAGAAATGGCTGCAATGCTTTGAGATGTTATTCTCTCCCTTGGATATTTGCAGGAAATCTTGACCAATTTTTTTTTCTTCTTTTTTTTTTAACAGAATATCTGTTTCCAGTTTTATTTTTCTTTGCTTTGTTAAAAATTAGCTACAGTTGTGCTTAAACTTCTGCTCTCTTACTTGTCTCCTTCTGGTTCCTCAGTAACCTTCCCATCACAATTTATTATTTAATGGCTGACATAACCATTAGAAAGTCATATGATTTGCGGGTGCACAGAGAAGAAGGCAAGGACTGGAGCACGCTACTGCCTTCCTGCATTGATGAAGTTGTACCCTGTTAATGAGTCCGTGAGGGACCACACACTCTCCTCATTGAGAGCTGCCATCAGCAGCCATAGTTCATGGGTCCACAAATAGCTGCAGTGTGTCCCTGGGGTGCTTTCTGCTGCGTTCACCAAAATTAATTTTGAGTCACAATTTTCAAGAATTGTGTCCCTTTAACTCAACTTCTGGATTATTGTCGATACATCTAGCTTTCCTAAAATGTATTCTGTTCAAAAAACCCTGTTTTCCCAAGTGATTCGAGCCAGTGTGTATAGTTCTTCTACTCACATTTTCGTTTACTTTTCACCAATTTTTTTTTTTGGTGCAAATCTCACCAGAAAGGTTAAATTCTTTTCAAGTCACTGGAACAGCTTGAAGATTCTTTAACTTCAGCCATTTCTAGAAATATTATTTCTTGAATAGTCATTTTACCTTTATAAATGTTAGTTTGCAAGTTTAATCCATTAGAAAGTTTACCATCATTTTTGTAAGATATTAATTTTTCAATTGGAATACATTGATGTGGACAGACCAAAATTGTTTTGTGCTGGAAGGCAATTGCTTAAGCAATTACAGCCACTGGACTGCAGAATTATGAGCATAATATATGTGCACAGTTATCCTTATCACTTAAACCCAAGAACTTTTCGTAATGGAAGAATTTATTTTGAATAAAACTATATGAATTGGCATAAACTTGTTGCCAGAATCTATCACTAAATATTTACCATATCTGACTTCCCAGCATGTGGAGCCAGAGTTACCATTGGATTGGTTGGTCTGTCAATGCCACATCCTGTCCTCTATATGCTTTTGATCCTGATCCAGCCTTGAATGTGCATTTGGTCAATGCCTTAAGTGTGTTTTGTTACAAAATGATAAAGGGGGTATTCCTACAGTACATTTAAATAAATTCGTGGTGAAGTTAGTCTGGATTCAATGGACAATTGTCTGACGTACTGCACCCTCTGTGTTTAATCACCTTTGAATATGTAGTATATAAAATTTAGAATGTAGATGGAGATATTATGGAGTTTCTGTGTCTTGACAAGTACATATTTGCTGTGCACCTTGCTGAAATTCAGTTTTTCATGTGCTCTGCTTGCCTTTACTGCATTATTTGTGGCTTAACCCCATTCCAAATATGAGATATTTCTCTGTACAGCCAAGGACCAGTCTGGTAAATGTCAAGATATTGTGTGCGTATGTGGGTATATATCCACAGAAATGCATTAATAAACATCCTGTACAGAAAAAAATCAAGGTTATATTTCAAAAATCAAGTTTTATAAACTTTAATAGACTTCAGATGCATTTTAGCTTTTCAGTTGTTTCCTGGATAACCTTTGAAGTCACACATTTTTATATAAAATAATGAGATATTGCTATAGTTGAAATAGTGTGAATATATATTTTATTCTGTTAAATAATAGGTTCACTACAGAGAGCAGCCTGGCAAAGCTACTGCTGTGAGTGTCACTCCTGAGATAGAGAGAGTCAGGAAGAATCAAGATAATATCAGCTCGGCAAGTTGTTTGAATCTTTTTGTCATTCAGATTTTCAGTCATTGTAGAAATATAGACAAGGATATGCTTTTCCTTTTACATTTGATGTGTCAAAAAACCCAACTGCATCATTCACTGAAGAGATATTGGTTTTATTCTTTGAGGACATGCACTGCACATATGTGCAACAAACATATTCAGGGTTGTCTGATTATTCTTGCAAAAAAAAATAAGTGGTTGTGTTGGTGCCAGTATTTTTTAAGGAGAGAGTCAGTAGAGGTCAGTCATTCTTTCAAGAATTTTTGTCCCTTGTTACCAAATTTGAGTTGTTAGATCGCAGGCGTGAATTGCAGTAAAGAAGAATGAAATGAGAATTTAACCTCAGTGCAAATGTCTTTTTTTTTTTTTGTGATTCAAAGCATGGAAACATTCCACTCTGTGACATGCCACCTATGTTAGAGCTGAGTAGTTCTTAATAGGTCCCATTGCTAAATACTGAAGAGTAAAATAATATATATTTCTTGGCTTTTTTGATAATAACATGTAATTGCTAGTACAGTAGTGTAAGAAGCAGGAGATAGTTCTATTAAGGAGCAAGGAAGAAGTGCAAAAAGCACGGTGAAGTAAAGGATAAAACCAATTATGTTGCAGTCTGTCCTCAACACTGAAACAACATCAGTGGCAGAGTCGCTTCAGATGGTAAATAGAAGCGGTTTCGTGCAGAACCACTGTGTCAAGGTGGCAGAAGAGAATTACAAGTAATGAACACTTCAGCACAGAGTGTAGGAGTGAAAAGTAGGTTGGATTTGTCAGGGAATATGTCTAAGGACAAAGGAACAGGATCTGACATTGTAACTGTGCATATCTTAATCATGTTCTTAAAATGCTCATGAATATTTACCAAAGTCAATTAGTTTTGAGGTGCGTAGTTGAAAATAAGAAGAAAACTTCACAACAGTTCTAGACTTTAAATAATTTTTTAATTTGTGAAAATGAAATGTGTTTTGCCAAGTGACTCCTTCACTTTGTTTCTCAAGATTTATAGGGATAAATACTCTATGTTAATGAGCAAGATGAAAATCAAACTATATTGTCTGTAATTATTCTGTCCAAAAAATGCCTTAAATTCAAAAGCATATGTAGCTGGATATATTTTCTAAGAGAATTTACTGTTTAATTAAGAAGAGTTTGAAGAATATGCAGTACCATATATTTTTGCTTCTCTGTACATTGCTTCAAACTTACCTATGAAACACAGACACTGACACATATTTTCATGGGTGTGCTTTCTTAGCCAATATGTAATCGTAAGGAGGGTTAGACAGTTCCAATACATTGTTTCTCTCATCACAAATGCATGTTGAAATAGATTTGCACAACTCATTTGAGAAGTAATACCTGGATTGTGAATACAGTAAATACAGTAAATCTAAAATATTTACTAACACAGTGCACAGGTTATGGTGCGATGTAGGAGCTAAGAGAGGCCATTGGTAGAAGAATTCAACAAGACAGAAGAAACTGTAAGAGTACTCATTCCAGAACCAATAAGTAGGACTTCCACTGTTTTAGAATTTTGAGTGGGTTTTTATTTCTTATTATTTTTAACAGATAATTAACCTTACATCTTTACTAGTCTGTAAAATGTCACAAAATAAGCTAATCAGGAGAAATGTGACAGGAGAGACTCTGTACTTACTGATGCACAAAACCCAGAGCCCAAATGTTCATTTTGGAAACAGAATATTCAGATTCTTCCCAGACGTGTTGCTTTGTACTGCTAGTAAAGATTAGCTATTGACCAGGAGTAAGAAGGCTTCCAGAGGATAAGAATTGAATTCCTTGAGGTTCTCAGGTAATCCCAGCCTGGAAGCAGACTGAGAACAGACTCTGTGTCTGTCTGGGTAATAAGATAGTAGCTTATCATCAGCCATACAAATGTTTTAAGGATGTTTTAAGTCACAGTGGTGTTTTCTTATTATTTATCTTATTTATCAGTTGATAGATGAATTATTTCATTTATATAATTTAAACAGTCACAAATTTCAGCTTTTAAATAAATACTTTCTTTCGAGTAAGTGATTGATGGAATAAACGTGCCTTTTGGCCCTACCGGTATAGTAGCTCATCTGTATCCTCACTGTGAAATAATTTAGTAGCATGAGTGTAAAGACAGAAGAGAACTGTTGGGCATTGTGATTTGGAATGGGTACTGTTGCACGGTGTGATTCTCACCATCCTTTCTACTGTAAACAAACAATTCACCTGTGCTGTTGTTGCTGTTTTGCAGGTCAAGTACAGCAGTGATCAGAGGCAGATGAAAGGTAGACGTAGTGTGCTTCTAGACACACCTGAGCTAAGGCATGTCAAAGAAACACAAAACAACATCTCAATGGTAGGGTGCTTTCTTCCTATAACTAGAGCATACTAAGGAATGGCACTTGACTTCCACTGGATTTTGCCTTCCATTAATATAGGTAACTAATGAAACTCTCTCCTCAGGTATGGAAAGAATCTTTTCTTCTTACGCCTGTAGAGGGAGTGTTTGCTAACTGCATAGGAATGTAATGAACATTTTCAAAATACTAATAAACGGTTTTCTAACAGTTAAATGTCTGTTCTTTTGGTTTTGTCTTTTCTTTAAAAATGTACACACATCATTTGAGCATCACAATTTCACTGGATTAGGTGACACACTTCACCTTGTGCCTGTGCATGTTCCTGGTTTCTGTGTGACTTTGGTTCTTGGAATGAGTTGTTTTGTGTGCATTGGCTTGTGTGAGAATGTCTGTCAATTTAATTAATTGATGATTAAGTTATTTATAAAGTAAATATGCATAATCAGCAGTACTACCTTTATAACTCTTACTAATGCTGGGGTTTTGTTCCAACACTTGGTGCTGTAACACTTTCTACTCTAATGTCCTTTTTTCTGATTTTTTTTTTAAGCAGGCAGTTTAGAATAACTGTTGTTCTTTCTAAAAAACTATTTTTAAAGCCAGCTTTAAAGGCATATGATAAAACAAAAGATACATTTTGTATGATACTGTTCATGTAGGCAAAATTATCAGTGAATGAAAATTATTTAGTTCTTTATAACTGCTACTGCTGGAACATTTTTAGTGGCACATGTAGTTGTCTGCATCAGTAGACACGTGCCCTGTCTTAGAGAAGAAGGGACCGGACCAGATGACCTTCTGAGGGCAGGGCTGTTTTGTGTCCTGTAAGATGAAGCTTTGCTGCTTAAGCTAGTGCCTAATTCAGCGTCAGTGGAAAAGAAATGCAAAATTGATAACAAAATATCAGAAAATCGAGTTAGGCTGATAGAAAAGACCTGGCTGGCCATCCAGCCTATCTCATGTGTAAAACAATTCTGTTATGGTGCAAAGACAAAGAATTTACGTGCCTCATAAACCATACATATATGCATTCCTGCATAGAATAGCCATTTGCTGTCAATTGCAACTTGGGAAAAAATGTAATTCTTCATGTTTTCCTAGGTAAAATATCATGAAGATTTTGAGAAGACAAAGGGCAGAGGTTTCACCCCAGTGGCAGATGATCCTATAACAGAGCGTGTACGGAAAAACACCCAAATTGTGAGTGATGCAGCATATAAAGGTGTGCATCCACATATTGTCGAAATGGATAGAAGACCTGGAATAATTGTTGGTAAGCTTTTAAATGCTGTCACTATTGCAAGCACAGTGGGGAAAATAAAAGCCCCTGTTTGTGCTCTTCAGATTTCATTTTCTCTGGTTTCTCAGCATAAAACTTGTGGTTGAACTAGTGGTTCCATGTCAGCTTCCAGTGAAGTAATAATGGGAGATTATAATTTGCTCCGTAATTTTTTTAAAAGAATGGATAGTTTTTGCTATTACTTTAAACTTGAATTTTGACTCTTTAAGGAAGGTCAAAAAATCTACAATAATCTTAATTTTGCACAGAAGAAAGATTATTAAAACTGTGATTCTGCAATATTTCAGTGTTTATATGTTGCAGGCCAGTTTGAGATTTCCCCTTCTGTCAGTTAGTAATTTCTCCAGATGTGCACATACCTATTTACCTTTTGTTTCAGAATTTCACACAACTTAAAAATTATCTCAAGCTGTAATTCATCACTAACTCATTAGATCACCAGTAAGCCAAGCACCAGTGTTCAGAAGCAATGTTCTGAAAGATGGTCCAAGATAAGGATGGGTGTTCAGGGGATAGAATACAGATTAGATTTCTATGTAAAGACAAGGTATTGTGTTAAGATATTATTTGGCATAATCATAAAGAACTCTATTTAAAAATTGAAGTGGATATTTGAAATGGCTTAAAAGTCAACAAGTCTGCTGTGGCAAAGGAAATGGTAAACTGTCTTGTTTTCTCATTTCCTTTTCTTTTCGTGTGCCCCTTTTCTGTTTTTCTGTGCTTTACAACCATGTAGACCCCAGAGGATCTGCGTACAAAAAACCATACTGAGATAGCACTCTAAAATTTTTCATGCATAGTGATAACAACGAGGCTGACTTTAAGTTTGCCTCTCAAAAACCAGAGAAATTGCAGGTGAAATGAACTAACTGGTGGGTCACATGGGCCATCCTCCTGCCTAAAGCAAGGTTAACTATAGAATTCCAGGCAGATGCTTTTTCAACCTTTCCCCTAAAGTCTCCAAATGAGTCTCCCCCCCATAAGGAAGTATATTTCTTTCCTTTTTTGTTGCTGTCCTTTATGTGTCTGTAGCTGCAGCCTTATATGACGAAGGATTTCTCAAAAGCGTGCGTTTAGAGAGCTCTGCCTGGGGCAGGTGCTGATGATCTCCCATCACTACTCACTGTCATAGTTAGATGTGGTGCAGCCAAAGAAAAAGAGAAAGGCTGCTGTAAAATTGCAGTGTGATATTCAGTTTGCAATGTGCTTCTTAGTGCACACTACAAACCTCCTGCTCTGTGCTGCATTGCATGTGAGCTGCAGCCCTGTTCAACATGGGATGTGTGCAATCCCATGTTCAGCAGCTGCAGCCTTGCTAGCACAAACAGATTGGAATTAAGGACATCCCTGAGATAGATTCTTGAGCTGTAAGAAGTGAAATGTTAGTACTTTTTATCACTTAAAAATACTCCGGTATCAAAACACACGTGCCTGCCAAACAGCAAAAATAGTACAGCTATTTAAAGGAAAAAGGCCATGACAAACCTGAAATATTTCAGCTCATGCTGCTTTGGAGTAAAATTGCAAATATAAAATCGACTTGTTTAAAAAGAAGCAAGGACCTCCCTCCTCATGAAATGTCGTTGGCAGCTCAAAAACAATTTTCAAACTGAAAAACATACTTATGACTCTCGTGAGTATTTTTCGTAACTGGAAATTGTTCAGCCAGTTAGGAAAAGTGTGTCAGAATCCCTCTGGTTGATTTTTAATGTATTATTGGTGAAGCTGTAACTACTTTTTCAAATGCTAAAATTAATGACTTTTCTTTGGCAAATAAGCACTAGTTTTAACCCTACTAAGCCATTCTAAACCCATCAAGATAAATTGATGTGAGTGAGGCTTGGATCTGTTACTAAAGAGGAACCACAATTCTCAAATGAATATAAGGCTATTTTAACCTGGCAAAAGTTACCAGGGAGTTAAAATTGATTTGTGTTATAAATTGACAAGATTCTGATTCTATGTATGTTATTTCCGATTACAAAGATGGATAAAATCAGTACAAATCAATGGCTGTTGCACTGGTACTGCCATAAAGCCATACTTCTATTTTTACTTACTAAGGCATGATCAAACAGGACAAGTTGGGTGTTCACCAGTTCCCCTACCACTTCTCATGCCTGTCAGTACTTCAAGTGGGTGCATAATTTATCACTTTTAGGACTAACACATAGTTTATCAAAAGATTTTATGTTGGCTTTAATTTATCTTGGCATGGAGGAGTTAGCACTATGCCTCACCTTATGGGAGTTGTGGTAGATAATGTATAATGTACTGAATGTATTCTAAAGTCATGGGATTTATTTTGTTAGCTCTGTCTGTTCTTTCCATTGTGTCTAGGCTATTAATCATTTGAAACATGACAAATCTGGGGTCCTCACAGTCCTACTTTACCTACCAGCCCATTATTTAGCTTGGTACCTCTCAAACCAGCATAAGAACGAAGTTGGGAAGACAGGTTTTTTTCCTATTTCCAATACATGGAGTAAATCTTGCAGCCAGGTCTGCCCAAGAAGAAACTCCCTAGGAAATTGAGTGATCTGGTAGATTTGTGCTTTGACTGATTATATTTTTCATTAAGGTTTCATTTGAAACTGGTTTGAAGAGATTAAAAGAAGTTTTTATTTTAGGCATATCAGATAACAGAATCATTTAGACTGCAAAAGAACTTTAGGATCGTCATATGCAACCATTAACCCAGGACTGTCAAGCCCACCACAAAACCATGTCCCCATGTATCATGTCAACACATCTTTTAAATATCTCTGGGGATGGTAACTCAGCCACTTCCCTGGGCAGCCTGTTCCAGTGCTTGACAACCTTTTCAGCGAAGAATCTTTTCCTAATATCCAATATAAAAACCTCCCTTGGCACAACTTGGGGCCATTTTCTCACATCCCATCACTTGTTACCTGGGAGAAGAGAGGTATTCCCACCTATTCCCTCCTCACTACAACCTCCTTTCAGGTATTTGTAGAGAGGATAAGGTTTCCCTGAGCCTCCTTTTCTCCAGGCTAAACACCCCCAGCTCCTCATCAGAGTTGTGCTCCCGACCTTTCACCAGCTCCACTGCCCTTCTCTGGACTCTATGCAGCACCCCAATGTCCTTCCTGAATTGAGGAGCCCAAAACTGAGCCCAGGATTTGAGGTGTGGCCTCACCAGTGCCGTGTACAGGGGGACAATCACTGCCCTGGTCCTGCTGGCTGCACTATCGCCGGTACAGACCAGAATGTCATTGGCCTCCTTGGCCACCTGGGCACTCGCTGGCACAGGTAATTACTAGTTAAGTTCAAGTCATGGCTTCATTTTACCCTACTGTAGATGTGTACAGTGCAGATTTCTACAGCTGAATTTGTCACCTTAGTCCTTTTGGTATTAATTAAGAAAGATGGATACTTTTGAGTTTACATGAATTAAGCAATTAGTAGAAATTTATTTTGGATGAGATGAGCTATTCCCCTGACTTTTCTTCTACTTAGGCTGACATGATCTCTCCTGTATGCAAAGGGGAGTCTGTCAGTTGTGGAGCTGTGTACCGCCAGCTGTTAGCTGTAGGGATATATCCTGCAGCATCTCCACACAGTAAGGATTCTGCTGGTGAACTGGGGGAATAATCTTGTAGCTCTGATGATTTTGGTTCCGCTACTGGCAGAGAGCTCTAATATGTGATACTTAACTGGTTCCCATTTATTTAGACTTAAGAACGTACTATGTTCAGGTTTAGAAAATGCAACAAAATTGGAAGCAAAAGTCTCCTTAAAATAATGTCAGTGCTTAAAGTGAATACATTAAGTTCTTTTAAGCAGGAAATTATTGCTTTCTGATCTCTTCAGGTGAATATCTAGATATTTTGGTTAATTTCTAGATGAAGGAAATTGATTGCTGCTCCTCAAAGCTCATTCTTTCATGCTTTTACTTCCTTTGTTGTTTGTCTGTCTTATAATTTCTGTGCTTTGGAAAAAGATCTTAAAGTTTGGCGCACAGATCCTGGCTCCATCTTCGACATTGATCCTCTGGAGGACAATATTCAGTCTAGGAGTCTGCATATGCTTTCTGGTATTACTTATATCCTGACTTTTCCCCAATGCAGCTCTTTATGTTTATGAAATGAAGTTGATACTGTAAATTTTCTGGTCAATATGCCAGCCATATGTTTTATAAGCATACTTTCAAATATATTTATAACTGTAGTATTTTAAAAGCATTGTTTTATAGGAACTTCAGCCGTAATAACATGTAGAGATAAGAAATAGTGAAATAAATCTTATATTAAACAAGTTATTCATGACACTTACAAGTAGCCATTTAAAAAGCATTGACCTACTTTGTCCTTGCTATAAGTAGAATTTTCAAATAGTTGGACCTTATAAAATTTCAGAGTTGTAGAAAGTGGCCTCTTTATGAAATTGATTTCTTTGCCATGCACATTTTTGCCTATATGGCACATGATATTATGTTTTGTTCTATTATTTGCAACTCCAAGGTGTTCATAATTTAAGGATAGATGGAAAAGGCGAGAAAGTAATGTAATAACAGGGAGCAGTGTTTTGGCTTTACAAGTTTATTGATTCTTTTCCTGCATAGGAGTATTTATTTTGAATCTTTATGTTTCACATGTATTTCCTTTGCTACTTTGGAACTTCAAACATTCTTTTGAACAACATATAGCAGTATTTCCACATGCACTTGTATGCATGCTGGGATAAAGGAATAATTTTATTTCCCACTGGAAATTTTTATATTCTTCTTCTTTATCCCTTCTCTTTCTGGTGTCTCAATACTACCTTCCATTTCTGCTATTCTTTTAAAGCAAAGAACAAGCTTAGTTGTATTAGATTTTGAAGCAAGTTTTGGAACTAATGGTGCTCAAAATGGGTACAAAATTGCTAAGAATTCACTTGTCTCTAATTTTAATGCCATCAGTGTATGAAGAGCGATGCTAACAGTGGTGGGGTTTATGTTGTATGTCTTTGCACTTCTGTCATCTATTTACTGTGATATTCTCTATTTCTTTCTACCTTTGTAGAAAGAGCAAGCCGTTACAGTAAGCAGTATTTACATTCTACCAGTCTGGGAGATTACAAATCAGATGGCTCTGACACGAACCCTACCTTTTCTTACTGCAGTGAGATAACAAGGCCATCTGATGAAGGAGGTACCCTTTATTCCCACCTTTTTCACTAACAACACTGTTGCAGTGTGTTGAGACTTCACAGGCCTGTATTAACTCCATATCCTTGTGTAGTCACAAGTAGAAACTGTGTAAGATATTGCCTGATTGATTAAGAAAGCAAAGCAAGGTCTCAAGACTGCACAGTTTCTTCATACCATATCATTCTATTGTGAATTCTCTTTCACAATTTTGGTAATGTTGTCAACTCCAAAGCCTTGTTAACTCCTATTTACAGTGCTTTAAAGAAGGCATGTTGTGTTTTTGCAAAACGTACGTGAACCTGGTTTTATTTTTCCTCTTTAATGACACAATGTAGCTGAATGAAATACACCTCTAATCTGAAAAAAGCATATTTACCTTGGACTTTTCAGTGGGTAAATCAAGTATATCATAGTATTTTAGTGACTAAGGTACCCTTTCCCCATATTCAACTATGCAGGTTTTGTGGCTCTCTGTTTTCATCTTAAAAAAAAGCTGAACAAATTTTATCCTGTTCTCTTTCTCAGTGGTTTGAGGACCAGGGTTAACATTCGGCTGGGAATTTTATAGACCCTCTTATGGTTTAACATGAATTAATATTAGAATACTTTGACAAACTGGCATTCTCAGATACAAACCCACATTGTGTACCAGGTTGATGCCAATGATTAGAAGAAAATTTAGGAAAATGGGGAATAAGGGTCTGGTCAACCTAGTGGCATTACAGTACACACTAGACTTGACTGATGGATTGAAAATGTTCTGAAACATTGAATTCTAAATAGATATTTCTTAAAAATAGTGATTTCTACTTCTCAGTTGTGAAAAAAGGTGCATTGGAAAGGTTATGCAAAGGGTTACTTTTTTTTTAAAGAAACTATTTAGTTGCCTGACATCATTAAATTACCCATACTTTTAGAAGATTTTAAGGCATCTTAATTGTAGACTGCACTTGTTTATGTTCTCCCACTCACTGGAGTAATATGTTACTGTAGTGGTTGGTGCTTATGGAGTCTATGTTGTTTTGGCTGCTGTGTAAATACACACAAGTGGCTCTAATTAAGAACGGGCGAGGAAGAAGGTGTTCAGACTGAAGTGCTAACTCTGAACAAAGAAAGAAACACACATCTTTGACAGAACTGTATTGCCTTTTATCATGTCTGACTATCTTTATTTTGTATTTTAACTATATTCCCAACTCTTTTAATAGATGATAGCAATAATGCACATTATTTTGTTTTTTATGTCTCTTCCTGTGATGATGCAAAGCGGGCTTCGTAGTCTTTGTCAATAGCACATTGTTTGTCTATAGCTGTTCTGGTCTTTTCTTTGGCAGTTTTCCCGAGCCGTTTCAACATTGCTTTGTCAGCTTGATTTGATTTTTAACAGACATTTTTTATTACTTGCCATATTGAGAACAGGAAATGGGCTTTATTTTTCTGGTTGTTCTGGCACTAGTAAGCTTGCTTTTTGTGGCTCTATTTAAATCTATTGTTGTGGTGATATCTTGAATAGATCCTTGCCAAGATCAACATATTTTAGCAAGAGGTTGTTTCCATATTAGCAAGAGATTGTTTCCATTTTAACCCAGCTGGCTGGCCAGGGTTTGAGCACCTGTAGACAGTTCCAATTGCAGGGAAGAAATAAGTGCCAGAGCCAAGTAACTGAACACAATCCTAATGATTTACAAATAAATGCCATTTCTGTGAACACACTCAGGAAGAGCCAGCTGAAGACAGCATCTTTGGCCAAAAATACCAATATTTTTCATGGCACTATCCCATTCAACAGGTCATTTTGCACATAGCCACTAGGCAAGTTTGCCTAAGACCTTTATACAGTGTCCCTTATACCATAAATGAGAACCAAATCCATGTTGGTGAGATTCCATGGCTGTTTCTCGTGGAGTTTGTACTTTCAGATCAGCAGGATTTCTCACTCGCAGTAGTTCTATCTGATGGCATGTCAGCGTGAAAGACGGTTGGAGACCTGTGACCAGTTTTACAGTCTCTGAGTGTCTTTGGCCTTGGCTCATCCTCTTTCACATATTTCTGCATTGTTCAATTGCTACTTTATTCTAGATACCTTTACTGATATTTGACACACAGTTCAAATCTTCTGCTGCCACTGCTGATGGAATTGTTCCTTAACTACCTCTTCCCCACCCTTAGCTGCGTCCCTGACTTAATACCAGATGTTAAAGACTTGTTCAGATCTAAATAACTCTCTCTTGTCTTGGGGAATTTCAGTAATAACATCACAAGGAAGCTACTAACATTGTTCATTAGAATTACTTCTTCCTATTTTGTTCCCTGACTGTTATTTTAGATGATGATGTTGAACCACGTGTCCTTCCCAGGGAGCTTTCTCTACAAAATCAGTAGATTTGTGCATGATGTAAGTCCAGAAAATTCCCTGTTCTCCCTTTTAGAGTATTGCAGGTGAAATTGAATAGGAAAAAATTGTTAACACTTTCCAGCAATCCTGGTGCAGTTCATGGGCTTTCATTTTAACTGTCTTTGAAGTTACTTTTCAACTTCTTGTGTCTTTTCTTACAGCTTCTTCCTGTGATTTTTTTCAAGGTTGAATTTATTACTTCATGGTATCTTTGAGGTTTTTCGCCACACTGAACAGAAGGTGTTGCACTAGAGCTTCTCAGTCTGCCTAAATACTTTGTAATCAGTTATTGCCTAACAAAGATTATCTTTGTACCTGCAAGCCATTCTGTAAGACTTCACAGAAACACTGGGTGCCACATTTTTGCAAAATTCTCACCAAATGGGCATTGCTGGCAATTTGACTCCAAAGTCTATGAGGAGTGAAGAAGACACAATGCTGCAGTCTCTTTCTTAAAGTTTTGAAGTCTTTATCTAGCTTGGAGTGGAAGTTTAATCGATGAGAAACAGTAAGTCCTTTCATCTCTCTCTCCAGTGGCACATCCTCATTATGTGATATGAACCTTCTGAAGAAGAAAGGCTCCAGAACAGCTGAGTCTGCTCCCCTCCCTTCCTCCAAACTCCAGCGGTTATCTTCCTCCTTTCCTCACTGAGGCAGGAACACGTAGGCCATTAGAAGAGCTGCTGTTTGAACTGCAGTGTGAACACAGCCCTGCAAAGACCAAACACAGACCTTATGTATTATTGAGTGTCACTGGCAGCAGCCTTGTTCTGTGTTCCAGCTCAAGGAGAGCCCTTTTATCCCTCAGCCCAACACTGACATTTTAAACATTAATTTCAGGGATGTCTCCTTCTCTCCTCCTAGCACACACCAATATCTGTATCTTTATGTAAAATGATAATTTGTAGGATTTGCTTGAGGCTTTGACACTCACACATTTATACCACAGAAAAATCCTAGAACAAGGAACTTTGCTGCTGCTTCTGCTCCTGGTTAATCTGGTCAGAAGACTACAAACTAGTCAGATAAAATGGGGAAAATACCTCTTTATTTCACACTCTGGAATTGCAGATGTTTCCTGGTATGTAGGCCAAGGAGTCTCCTTGCATTGGGATAGTGGTCATAACTCATTTTTTGTGCCAAGAGCTGAAAAAAGAAGAGGAAAGAAAACCAGATTTTGTTCCCTTCCTTGCTCTGTCCTTCCCATGAATTTTTACAAAAAACCCTCCGGTTTTGAGATTGGGAAAAAAATCACCATTAGTAAAAGACAAATTGAAGAAAAAAGGAGGGAATAATACCTGGCTGCTCTTTATCTTCTAATAGAGAGATCTGTCTCCCACGTCCAGGTGCAGCTGTCAGGAATACAGGGCAGGAATCCTTCACTCCTCTTCGTATTCATATTCAGTTGCTAAGCTCTGCCATTCTGAGGAGGTCAAGCAGAATGACACAGCAGTTATATTTTCTTCTCTGTCAGCCAAGGGAGAATTGTTCTTTTTTGCTAGGTAGCTGAACTCTGTTTCTGTAATGTTCCCCAGAGTCTGGTAATCAAACATGGCATTTGGAGGGAGAGGAATTGTACAGTTCAGGAGAAGAACTATAGGCTTTTGTGGGTTTCTTGTCCCCTTTCAAGTGTGTCAGCAGGCTGCCCTGCCACAGAAACCTGAACACATCAAAAAAATGCTCTCTGTCTACTCTTGGTACCTCTTGGTGAAGGTCATGTTGATGCTTCTCTTAGCCACCAGACTCTTATATCTGTTTCTGACTTTTTTGTATTTTAAACTAGATGGTACTTTGGTTTTCCTTCTTTAATGTGCCAGCCCCCAGCAGGTTTTTCAACCTGAAAGCTAATGTGTGGGAAAAATACAGTCTTCTGCTCAACAGCATTTTGGTAAAACTTTTTCCATTTGGTAATCAAGTGGTTTTCTGTTCTTATGTGTGTAATGTACTACAAATGCTTGCAGGCAAATAATAAATAGCTTACCCACAAACTTCTGTGATATTTTTGAACTTAACAAAATAGTTCTCTTGTATGTTACACGGAGACAAGTGCATGTATACGTTTTTAATCTCTCTGGTGCCACAAAGTGTTTAGCATGAAGAGTTTTCTTTGTTAGAGAGCTTACATTCCAGAATCAGTGAACCCTGGTCTTCCATTCTGAAATAAATTTTTACTGAAATTATATAGTTTCCTTTGTAAAAGTTTGCTGTAGCCACATTGTACCCCAAAAGGACATGGTTTTTCAGGCAGAAAGACAGAGCTCTCTCCCTTCTGAAAACTGCATCTTTCATTTGAAGGAGGTGTGTTTTGCTGTTTCAGCTTCTGCCTCCATTTTGCAGTGACTCCTAATGTTCAAAGGGCATTTTTTTCCTGATATAAGATAACAGCATTACAGTTAGAGGAGTTCTTGAAAACAGTGAGAGGCTTCCTGGTGTTAAAAGCCTTCTCAGCTCTGGATTCGAGGTAAGAAGGAAAAATAAAGACAAAGTTAATTGTGAGAGTTTACATTTCAGTTAGAAACAGGTTGAGTGTGTTCCCTACACATATGCTAATTTCTATGTGTTTGCATGATAAGAGGATTTCTGACTGCTTAATATATAATTTTTTCTCTGAATAATCCATTTTAGCCTTTTAAGCCATGTAAGTATAGGAATCCAGAAAGGCAATGGGACTAAATTTATGCACTATCTTGTGCATTATCAATTTTCTGTCCTAGTCTGGACTATGGGACTTTTAGTGTCCTCTGTTGAGTGCTGTGTTAATGCAGAATATCAGAGAAATCAGTCCAGAAAGTTATATTTCATTCTTTTCTACCACAGAGAGGTATTATCTATCTGTAAAACCTGATTTTTTAACATCAAAATTGAAAATTCATATGGTACTCTAAGTGATCGCTTAGTTAAATTTTGATTATGGTTTGATTTAGGGTGCTGGGAATAAAACTAAATATTCCATGCTGGTTGTAATACAATAAGATATGAATCTTGATTCATCTGAAAGCACATTTTCATTCAGCTTGTGTTCACTGAGGATGGGTTCATGTTCCGGGGAGAGCTGCGCCTTTCACACTTCTGAAATACTTTTGCTTAGATTCCTTATGCCTATCTTCGATTCCCATGCTTCTCTCCCACACTCTTGACATCTGGCAGCCTCAAAAGACAATCCCCACACATCCAGGGGGAGGAGAATCCAGAGGAGATCCCATTTTTAATTTCTGTAGTGTAGCAGAAGTTCAGGGGATCCTTCTGTTTGTTCTGCCAGCTGCCTGAGTTTGATGTTCCCTTTTCCACTAAACAGTGAGCAGAAAGTGGAAAGGAAGTTTCCAAGTGACTCAGCAGTTGGAAGTGTCAATGGCTCCCTTGGCAAAGAGTTGTTTCTGTTGTTCAGTGTGTTCCCCTAGAGCAGCTTTTGATACACTTCAGAGAATTTTATATCCAGTAGACAATAAATATAAATAGTAAAATTATGTGCAGTGACATACATGATCCTGGTTAATGCTATCCTTCCACCGTTGTTCAGATTGGTTATACCCACTATGCAAATAAATTGATGCACAGAAATCAAAGCACAGCTTCTGTGAGAAGAGCATACAGGCTCCTCTCTCTAATGCACAAGAGCAACAGTAGATGTTCAGTAAATGTAAGAGAATTCAAATTATAATTGAAGGCATGTGGGTAATGTAACATGTTAATCTTCATTTTACTAAATCTTTCCTTTTGTGAGGAAGCCTAGAGCAAAACTGTGCCTATTCACAATTTAAGTAGGAATTGCAGCTTCCTGTGGTACAGCCATGGCCCCACTAGTACTGAGGATGCCTTGGGATGGCTTTAAGACATTTTTTGCCTTCATAAATAAAATAATGTGGTTTGGCGTGTGAGGAGAGGAAAGGCAGATTGTACTGTTGTCTCAGCTGAGACAGGCTGCAGCTTAGGCTGAATGTCGGGCAGAAAAGTCAGCTGGCAGTCAGGTTTGTTTGTAACCCCAAATCCTGGCTGCAGTTCGTATTCTGAGCAGGACGCCCTGTGATTTGGTTATGTCCCAGGCACAGAAGCAGTGGGGGAGATGGGAGATGTGTGTGAGTATTTTGGCATAGCAGCTGTTAATAGACATGTAGGCTGAACTCTTTGGGCTGTACAGCTACCACTGAAGACTAATGCCAAACTAATATTCATAGTGGTGTCCGAATAAAATGACCTTTTGTAGCTGAACTGCTGGAACAACTCCTGTGACACAATGTAATCTATATAATCGCTGTTAGTAGTTCTTTTTTCCTCAGGTTGCAATAGAGTATTTAATGTATTAATTTTGCTTTTGTGAGGAAAATGAGTGAATTAAACATCTAGAAAAGATTTTGTAGTTAAATATTCAAACCAGATTTCTTTGTCAGTACATTTAACTGGTTTAGAATATTCTGTGTTTGTCATAATAACCCTAAAATTATGTTTTTGGATTCAAAATTGGGAACAAATAGGACTCCAGTTTAAGGGTTAGAAGCCAAACAGTTGAAGTTATTTTCTCTTTTACAGTGTTGTAGTAAAAATTTATCAGTGAAATCTGGAAGGGAGATAAATGGTTTGTATTTAAAGGGAAATAAATTTTAAGTGAAGTAGATGGTTGTAGCTGGCCATAAAGTCCTAAATGTCAGATATAGAATTCATACAATTTTTAAAATCCCCAAAACAACTGTTAAAAGAAGCTGGATGAAGATAATTATTAATATAATTCATTCTAAATTGTAATTTTGTATTGTGTTCATTTTCATTTTACGCTGCTTTTTTTAGCAAAAGCGACAAAAACATGAATATGAATAAACATTACAGCCTTTTCCTGTAATTTTAAAGGCTGATAACACTTTGAAATATTTTACTTACTGAATTTCCTGGGAGATCATTTGACACCCTATTTTATAACAAACACCTTTAGCTTTCATTTGCAAAAGATTTTGTTTGAAGGAGCTACTATGGAATTACAGTCATCAAATCAATTCTTTTGAGTGTTTATGGTCTTACAGTCACCAGAATGTCATTGGCCTCCTGTCTGGGGAAGCTGATGTCGTTTTCAGAACATCAAAATTGTCTGCTCTGCCAGAACAGGACTGGCTTTTGCTTTTTGCAAGCTGTGAGGCTGCCACTTACTACCTCACTGCTCCAGAGTCAGACACAGGCAGGGGCTCTACAGGCTGTTTGAGATTTGGCTTCTTCTCCTCTCCTGTTGCCAGAGCATTAAATTATGTGTAGTTAATACTTTACAACTCTGTGATGCTTTACTATGACTGTATTGTGTTAATGATCACAAAAGCTTTTGAGCTGTTGCTCAGTATCCTCCAATTGCTGTGCCTCAATAAAAGGGATGCTCCAAGCAGTATCCACATCACTTCCTGGTAAAAATATTCCTGGTGTTACTGTCTTTTAATGATGAGGGTTGATGTTCTGTTGACTGTCCTATTTTAATGCTGACTGTAGAAAACAGGACATCCTGGGTTCCTTTCACTTTTCTCTAGACCATGATATTTGATAACTGCTTGAAGACGAAGCTTCTGGAGACTTTGCTAGCCTGGGCTTTTTAAAAATATATTGCTTTTTTGGAGTTACTCTGAAGAAGAATGAAAGCCATACTACTTTTTTTTAAGGAAAAAATTGTCCATGAGAGACTGGCTTTTGAAATACAGAGATTTAGAACCCTCAGAGAGGCGAGAATGGACCTTGGAAAATAATTTGCCATGAAAAAGGATATAATGGAATTGATGGATCCACCATTTCTCAAAATGTGAAGAATTAAGGAGGTCTGAATCACCAGACACATAGACCATGATGTACTAGAGAGACAGTTTGCCAGCTGTTCTTCCACTGTCCTAGCTAGTATTTCTCAAATTCCCACTCCTGCTATTGGATTTATGATGGACTTCTAAAACAAAGACCAGCGTAACTATTATTAGTGATATTGCTTGTTCATACAATTCAGGAACTTTGGACTGAAATATGAGATAGTCCCTGCCTGAAAGGAAACCTCAAATAAAACACAGGATTCCAGTGTCATGAGGACATTAGATATTCTTTTTATTGTTCCTTTCAAAATGTCTTAGTTTTCTCTGACAAATGCTCAACCGCTATATGAGATCATCTGTTGTAATTTCATTCAAAATCAAATTTTAATTTCTTATGTTGAAATTACTTTCAGGAGTTATAATTGCTTGATTCTGTATTTCCCGTAATAATCTACTTCAGCTTACATGGTGGATACAATATAGTTAGTCTTAATTATTGCTAGCTGATAAAATGATGTTCTGAAATAATGATTCTTAAAACAATCTTTGTCTAATCATGACACTAATGAAGTTTAGTTTAAAATACGTTATTTTGTAAATTGTAGTATGTCAGTAAGTAGTCATGAGAGTAGAGACGTTTTGATTTTTTGCAACATGAATAATTAATGGTATTTTAAACACAAAATCAGTAATTTTGTTGGCCTCCTCTCCATCATTTTTTAACTATTTGAAGATTGTACAGTTTATTTCTTATATCTTTAGAATTTAGGTTATGGAAACTTCCTAAGCTGTAACATTCTGAATTTGCCACTGACTCCAAGTAGTTCAGAGCTTCAATTCTAATGAGGTCAGTGAGCATGGCAGATATTTATTAACACTCTCTGTGAATTAGGCCATACTTTCAGGTTGTTATTTCAACAACCTAATTATATCTGGGTTTGATATCCCAGTTGACTAACTATTACTGACTCCTGTAATGGATAGCATGCAGACAAACTGCTGCTTCTCAGAACCACTGAGAGCAACCAGCCTGGTAGCTCAGACATCCATGAAAGCAGGCTAACTGACAAGGGCAAGGAAAAGAGGGGAGAAAACCAAATAAAAGAAATGAAGAGAAAGTTACTTTTACAAGAAAAAATGCCAAGATGCCTTACCATGGTGTTTTCTACTGTTCTGAAAACAGCATTTTTCTGTATCAGGTCTCACCATCTTCAGTCTTCAGGTTAGTGCTTTTTATATGCTTACACAGTCTGAACTATTCCCAGTAAATTTGACTGTGCTGTGCTACTCTTTCTGACTAGAAAAACTCTGTTAATGGATAAGAGTCATAACCACTTCAGAGTATGTTTTTAAATTTTCTAGCTTATTTGAAAAGTTAATGCTGAGCAGTTTAACTTTACAAATGGCTAGGAATTTTTCCATGTTCATCAGAAGATAGTAGTTTAAAAGGCAAACTTTTTTATAGGAGTGGGTAACATGTGACTAATGTCTCAATGCCAAAAGAATCCCGTTTTTTCAGTTTGAGATTTTTAAGGTTAAAGCTTGACATTTTTAAAACAAAGAATCCAGCTTTGTGTTGAAAAACATTTAATTTTGAAGAGCCACATAAACCGTAATAATGATTGAAAAGTATAGATATTTTCATAATAAAACTATTAAATAAAATGATAAAATGATTGGCAGAAAAAAATGTTTCTTTACCCATTTTTTAGCATTTCTTTTTGCATGAACCTCTGGGATATTAAAAATTTTCCTCCCATTTGGGGGCAGGAGCATTCTTGGCAATCAGTTCTGCACCGTAAAATTATTACTGAGTTTTTCCTAATGTTTTCTGTAGCTAATAATCCTGTACTCTGCTGTTTGTTTTCTCTACCCCTGTGGCTGGTTTTTTACTCTATTCTTTAGAGACCATCTCCTTGCATCCATCCATGGTGATGCTGCAGAGTTCTGTACCTCATATCAACCTCTGTGGGCAATCCTTGCACGCATTAAAGTCCTTTAAGTTCTCCGATACCTGTTTTTACTCTCAAGTGAACAGCTCTTGCTGGCTGCATTAGGCTCAGTATTCTCTAAACTTCCACTATGGCTTTTTACAAGTACTGTGGAGACCTAGGATGCAAGTAGTATGCAAGCAGCTGAGCAGTGCATGCCACATGTGAGCATGCAGGAGCACCTGCATTCCATGGGGTGCTTTGTTTGGAGCTGGATGCTGGGACATCTGGAGGGAAGCATCTGTGAGGCTCAGCTCTTTTGTGGTTTGAATTCAGAGGCAGCTTGCACAAAAGAGAGGGGCTTAGGGGGACGTACCTTGCAACAATGGAGCTGATCTAGCAGTTTGTTGCTTTCTGCTGTCCTTGGCCTTGGGCACTTGGTCCTGCCTCCATCCTTGCACTGCGTCTGGTCTGATCCCTGGTGCAGCTCACCAACCCAGCTGAGAGGAAGGAAGGGGTAGCAGAAGTGTTAGGCTGTCTCAACCAGCTCATGGGGCACCAACCTCACATGTGTAGTGGGCACTGGCGATAGACTGCCTGTAACCTCTTTGAGACATATCACCTCATGACTCCTGCCAAATTCTTCCAACAGTCTTAACTTCAGCAGAGAATGACGTTTAGCACATCATCTTTAAAAGTCTGCTGAAAGCTCAGCTGTCATAGCAGTCAGGTTACTTTACTGCTCTTTATGCCTCTTTAACATTTTATCCTCATCACATCTAACCTGCCTCACTTGTTGCCAAAGTGTCAAGATTCTTGTTTCTGATTAGCCTGTGATATGGGCCTTCTTTATATCTCTTACTGAATTCTTGGCTAACAACAATTATGTTCCATTTATACTGCTGTTTATGCTTGGGCAGGGTGTGAAGTTCTGCAGAATTAATGTGTTAGCCTCCTTCAAATCTCTCCTTAAAACTGTTTCTCGAGATGCTTATATGATTAATGCAATGCTCGGCTGAGCTCGTCTCAAGAGCTTGTACAGGAATATACAGAGCATGGGAAATACAGAGGAGAAATTAGGGGGTTTGCGGTTGCTCAAAGAGGTGTAGTAAAACCTGCATCCCAAAATAAAAATTGACAGGACAAGGCCTGAAGAAACCCAACCTAACTGCAGATTTGGCCCTGATTTTAAATGGGGACAGACGAAATTATTTCTAGAGGCTACTTTCTAAAGAAAGTCTGTGAAGCCTGTGCCAAATGTTGCAACCTGTGGAAAATACAGCAGTAGCAAGGTAAAAAAAGTGGAAGGACTTCCATATATCTGCATGATTCCCATAAGCAGCTTGATCTATTTAGGGTGAGCTCATTGTAATGGCAGTAGCACAGAGATGTGTGATGATGCTGTATTCTGGCTCTTTTGTGCTGCTCAGAAAGACTGCAGTTTTTTTCCTAATATATTGCAGACACTAGACCTAAGCACATAGCAATCCGAATCTTTGTTTTTACTCTGCGTTCTCTCATGTTATGATTACAGAATGTTGCAATATTCTTTGTGAGTTCTCTGAAGTCTTAGGAGTGAGACCATGAATTGAGGTATTATCAGAATAGGAAGGATCCTATTAAATCCTTAAAAGTGTATGATGTGTGTGAGAGTAAATGAAGTGGTTATTTTACATGTGGTTCACAAATTGGCTAGTGTTGCAGTAAATGGCAAAAGTGCAGTAGTTACCACTGAGGATATATTGTTTCACTATGGATTGTCAAGGTTCTGCTGTACAAAAGAATGAAAAGAGAGTTTAAGTATGGGATTGAAAAAATGTGTTTTGGAACCTAATTTTTAACTGATTTTTCTTTTTAGCATGACATTCTTTTTTAAGCTTGTGGTTATACAATACTCTCTTAATGATTCCTTTCCTGTTTCCACAATTTGACCTTTTTCTTTCCCAGTTCTTCTCAAAGCATATCCTGATCAGTACACACTCTGCAGACCCCATTGTCTGTGGCAGTGAGTTGATACTCGCTATCATTCTTTCAGCCGCTTTTTTTTCTGGGAGGCTTCCTCTCTGTTTGTCTTATATCATGTTCATTCATTTTTCTTGCTCTTTTCTCTGGGGAAGCCTGTAAAGATATAGTAAGAGATATATGATAAATTTCTTCAAGTAGAAAATTTAAAATGAATATCTGGCTTGCTTTGTAAGTGGGACAAGAAAAAACAAGTAAGTTTTGATAAATCAGAATGCATCTGGTAAAGTCCTAATGCAAGAAGAAAACATCCACCTGTACTTCTGGGAGCAATGGTCAGCCCTCAGCTCCATCACCAATAAATCTGGCTTCAGTTAAATGAATTTCATGTTCCACCACTGTATTTTATTGTTCCCTTAGGTTAGCTAAAACCATTGCTATTGCTGCTGCTGCAGTCAACGACGTTATAGAACTTTATACTTCAGTCTGAGCCAAAAGATTGCACTTAACTGTGTGTGATGATGATGAAAAAAAGTCAGACTCTTTCTCTGCATCATTTAATCTCACCTTGAATCATCTGTATGTCACCAGAAACAGCTCAGATATTCTTTTCACTGTTCAGCTTTTTTATATGATTCCCAAATTGTCTTCCAAATAGACAACCATCTGAAAATTTCTTCAGTATTTTTTGTAAAGAATTGTTAAAAAATAATGATTGTTTTTGAAGATTTTTTCAGAATACTAAAGTATTCTTTTAATGGAAAAAACCCCCAGCACACGTGGAATTACTCAATCAAGTGTCTTCAACACTAGTATGTGCTGATATATGTGCTCACATATATGATGCCTAAATAAATGACTAGAACATAATTAGCAAAGCTAATCCTTCTTTTTGTTTGTATAAAATCTTTTTCTAATACTACAGCTTCTATCACTTCCCAAAGTTTGTCACGCTTTGGAAGAAATGCTTTATTTTTGTGGATTTATATGTTCCATCATTGCAGGTAAAGTAGTAAACACCTTTGTTGAGACAGTTTGACAGAATTCTCTCAGCTTGTGAGAGACTGATTGCTAAAGAGGAAAGCACATCTCAGACCTGCTGCTGTCACTTGTCACAGAGGCAGGAGCTGTGGGTTATCCTTTCCAAAATAAGCCAGTTGACTTGGAGGTCACAATGAAGCTGACCATCAGTAGGCTTCCTGCCTTATGCTGACAAGGGATGATTGATAGGAAATGAGAAAGATCTCTTTTGGGGAGAAGGAATCAAGAGTAAAAGGTTCCTACCAGCCTCTTTGGTTCTCCTGGGGAGAAGAAAGGGAGTCTCAGGGTGTGTGACCCTGCCAGAGGCCAGGGAAGAGCTACCAGCCCTGTGTTGCTGCAGGGCAGGCTGGGTGCTGGTTGGGCAGTGGCCAGTGTTGGCTGAAGATACTCCTCCTGTTAACTTAAAAAGTTCGAGCTGTGCTTAGTTTTCAACCTGCAGATGCAATTTGCTGCTGGTATGAGGAGATGAGACTCCATTGGCTTAGATGAACTGGCCTACATTCATGCTGGTGGTGAATTAGGCAAAATGTATTCATTCCAGCTTGATCGCAGAACCTTTGATTAAATTACGTTTTTCTCTATTTTTTCCTGAAGGGCTACATCTGCTCATGTGGAAGTAGCTTGTAACAACATTGAAACATAAATTATTTGATGAACTACTTACGACTATTCACTTAATGCATGATAATCCCGTGAACATGTTAATGAGCTGCAATTCTCTGATGATTGAAAATGTCTTTCTACTTATATGTCATTAGAATGAACTTGGCCCTTCTAAAATATCCATTATTCATCATGTTCCGGTGTTGCATCTGACTGCATATCACTTTAATTCCCCTCATTTAACAAAACAATCTATTCATTACAATACTTTGAAGCATGTTTTCTAAATCAGAAAAACCCTAGTTAAATATATAATGTTTACAAGTACAGTAGAAGGAAGAGTAGCATCCCAAATTGTAATTACACACTTAGTGCATTTGAATATGCTAACTAAAACTAAATGGAAGTTTAAAGAAGAACATTTGTTGAAATCAATGATTTTGTTAGCTGAAGAAGCAGGATTGGTAAAACAACTTGCTGAAAGCCCAAGGTTGACTTTTCTTTCTGAAGTAGTTCAGCAAAAATTTTCTCAGTAATCCCTTTTTTTCACATGCATTTCTTGTCCTGACAACTCAAGAAGCAGAGAATTATAGAGTAATACTAGTGCAAATGTGAACACTGATCATAAATATATATTTTTAATGGGGTTTCCTGCTTTTCCCATGCATTTTTTCATTTTAAAAGTCCTAGATCCTTCCACACATTGTGAACCCTATTAAATCTTACATTAGCTTCGCTGCTTTTTGAATCTATGTGTGATGGCTGCTGCAGAAGTGGTTCTTACTTCCCAACAAGCTCAAGAGATCTATCCCAGGAAGCGTTGGACTGCCGAATGACTCCCTGTTTGAAGATTTTTGAATCATGTGCTGCGTAAGCTTCATGTCCTTTAACCAAAAGAGAGCTTTTGGCAGAGGAGTTAGATAGACTATCAGCTAAATGGACCACTTGAAAAGTATCAGCAGAAATGCATTTGTTTTTCAGTGCAGCTAAATTTCCCATTGAACTAGTAAGATTCTAGAAATTACAGTGGAGATGGGCGAATAACCTTCATACAAACCAGAAATATTTATTCTCAGAGTGCATAAGTCTTGTAAAACATGCACAAATATGTGGTGACTAAACAGTTTTATTTATCTTTTATTTTAAAAACTACTTTAGTATTTTTAATTTTGATTTTAAAATACTTTTCGGCCTTGCTAAGAAAGTAGTCACTTAGGCTGGGCTTATTTCTCACAGTTTTTTGATTAACTGTGTTTTTAACACATTCTCTTTCAGTCTGTTGCCAAAGTAAGATGTTTGGGCAGATGTGGGAAGTTTATGAACACTTTCCTAGTAAGCAATAGAGTTAGGGATCCCTGTTGGTTGTATTGATGCTTTCAGCAGCTCTTGGTTCAATAGAAGTTAATATATTAATGATTATTATATAGAATTGTTAAAATTTGAATAAAATATGTGTTAAAGAGATGGAACAATTGTGTGGTAAGAGGAAGACACTGAAAAAGGTGGACTTTGAAATATATAAGTAAGCATTGGTCTCTCTGTGTTTGACTAAGAATGTTCACAGAATCAGAAGAAACTCGAGTGTCGGCTCATGTTTTTACATTTCTGCATCTTCCTGTGAATCACAATCCTTCTTTGTTCGTAGCCCAATAAATAAGAGTTAGTTTGCAATGAGTTAAGAATTAATTACAGTGAATTTCTAGTGAACCATTTCAAAACTGTATTAATTTTTTTTTCATCAGTCGTTCCTTAAAGATGGCAGCTTATGGGACATATATTTAGTGCTTCATCTATGTCAGTACCAAAATTGAGTTAGTGGTGTCTCAGGATTTCATAAACCTTTTTATGATTAAACTTCTAATGGTACATTAAACTTTTCCTTCCAACTAACCATGACAGTATTTGTGGATATATTGCTATAGCTTTGGCTATATTTATGTGTAAATCAACCTTTAAAAAGCCTAATGTTCTCTATGGAAATAATTCTGAACTGTTTTGTATGGAGGAATTGTTATTAACAGTGCAAATAGTCTACAGTTTGTACAAAATGCTAGGTAAGGGCTGTTTTAAAATATTAATTAATGGGTCTGTATTCCTTTAATGCAGCCCCTGTTCTCCCTGGGGCATATCAGCAAAGCCAGACTCAAGGATATGGATACATGCACCAGACCAGTATGTCATCCATGAGGTCCATGCATTCACAGCCTCATTCGACAAGTCTGGTGAGTACTGAATTTAAAGGAGAATTTTGTTTGTTAAGCACCATCATCAGCTATTGGGAAATCTCTTAAATAAGACTGAATTGAACCCCTAGAGTTCTATAGCTGACCTATTTGACTGTCTTTATCATAAATCTAACTGGTGGTCTTCATGTATAAAAAAGATTTAAATGACTGTGGGCAGTGGTAAGAACTTTTACATCAGAATATATTAAAATGTGTGATACTCAGAGAGCAGAGAAATAACTGGATCCTTTACGTACTTGAAACAAACAGTCGATGCTTGGACAGTGTTTCATGGGCTGGACTTTGATGTTATGCTCTGTGATGAATTCTTGCTCCTAGCACTGGATGAAAACCACTGATCTCTTTAAGATCACCCTGTTGGTTTAAATTAGTTTCAATTTTTTTGACTTGCTGATTTTGCGCTAGCAGGCTTTGTGCCTACCTGTATTACTTCTGCTTGTATAGAGCTAGCTCAAACTCTGGATTGCTGTGCCCTTTCTAATTCCACACAACAGCTGTGCACCAACTCGTGTATGATCCAAATTGAGTTATACTGGTGGGCAGCTGAGAAGCAGCTTTATCATGAAACCGTGGCCACCTCATGAAGTTCTTAATTGTGGTGGATGGGAATGTAAAGCTGGAGTGAATATTTCGTTTTAAAAGTAACTGGTCATGGAAGGAGAGCTGAATGGTATTCAGCTGGGATTTTTATGAAATTGAGCTTCTTCTTTTCTTAACTCCCTATATAAATATCTCAGTTTTAATGGTTATCATAATTTTTAAATCATATTGCTGCCTAGAGATTTCCTAGTTCAGATCCAGCCACCTCTTACCTTAGATATATTGTAATTTTGAATTTTAAACTATTTTGAATAGATGTATATTTACTACCTCTGTCACCTTTTTTAGAGATGAATAAATATTTAATTATGAAACAAACTTAGAGCTTGCTGAGCTGAAAGGAACTGTTTCCAAGATTAGCTGAAACTTGTATTTTTTTGGAAGACTGAAACTCCATGACATTTTCTATTGTAAAGATCATGACTTTCTGTCTGGTGTGAGTACTTTCAGGCTTGCCAGATTCTCAGCTGTCTGGGGCTGAGGGGCCTAACTTGCTGGGAAGTCTGGGATCCAGATACCTGCATCATTGAGTGAGTCAATAACCTGAGAAACTCTTTGGACACCTGCATGACAGCTGTGAGATAGCTGATAGTGGAATCAACCATTAAATTCCAAGGATACTACAAGGCACTTTGGGAGCTGGCTGCTTTCCAAAAGAGACAAAAATCTAAGAAGTAGGAGACCTGGAAGCCTGGGCTTTGCTGGCAGATTTGCTAGTCATTGGGGAGCAAAGCAAACAGCCCTCAAACCCAGTAGACGGAAAATGGAGATGCCTGCAAATCTCAAAATGCACTTACCAGCCTTTGCAGATTTGTGGGCAGGGAGATGACTATATCCTAATACCTCTGTGACCCAGGGACTTATCTGGTAGGCTGTTGAAACAATGTCATTTCATTCATCTTGAGAATCATCATTTGCCTCTTCTTCCAGAACTGGGAATGTGAAGGTAATAGGAAAAGGAAAGGAGTGATGTTAAAGGATTTTAAAGGATTGACTTATTTCAACAGATTTCTTATCCTTGTTGTGAAACTGTTTTCACTTGACATCCTTATAAGTGATAACACTTGATCATTGGAAAAAAATGAAAACAGGAAATGTCATGATCTAAACTGATTTTGCTGTTAAAAACCGAGTGAGTTTCCCTATAGAAAATAAGCTCCAAACATCTCTGGAGAGAGGAAATCAAGGACTGCTGGCCTGGTGCTGACTGCTAACTTGCCAGTCTGATGAGGAAGACAGAGTGTGATCTTGCCACCCTGAAGGGATGATTCTGCTCCAAAAGAGGCATCTCAGATGCCAGGCTCCCTTGTCTTCCTATCTTAACACCAGAATATTTTCATTAGCCTGTGCAGCCTATCCAGGTGCACTGGACATATTACACTCAACTATTGGGACAATACAGAGTGATCTCAGAGTGTGCTTGGGGGAAACCCCTGGCTGGGGATGTGTTAAAATGTAGCAGTTTGCACAGACTGAAGGTTGATGACAGTCTTGGAGCACTTTTAAAATGCGATGTGGACATACTCTAGGAGATCTGACAAACTTACACAATGTTTAGGTTCATTGCTTTCAGCTGCCTCTTCAGTTCTGGGCTTGGAGCAGTACTGCCAGAGATGCAGCATTGTCTGGCTAATAACAGAGGGAGGAAAGATGAAAGTTCCGAGGGATGAGACTGGAGGAAAGGAATCCTAGAATAGTGATCTCAAAGCATGAGCAGTTTTTGAGGCTTAACTAAAAGCAATGAAGGTGATAAAGAAATTCATCAGTGCCTGAGTTTCTCCAGGACACCTCTAGGGCAAAAGTGATTAAGATCCCATGGGTTATATCAGGGTGGAGATGATTGCAGAGTTAGCTGCTGTAGTAAATTTACTCCTTTCAGCTGAGTTGTTGTATTGTTATCAAATCTATCCCCAAGAGGCATAAGCTCATTTTATAATCATGTCCATCAATCTCCTATATTGAGAAACAGAATTCTTCTAATTTCTAAATTTTCAAAATCTGGTTTATTTAATTTTGAGCTGCGTCTTGTATCAGGCATAATCCTAACTCAGTCGTTGGGTAGATTTTTTTTCCAGATAGATTGCATTATTTTCTGATTCTTAACTTTTCCTCACTTTCTGTGAGAAGTTCTGCATAATGGGGTGAATTAAATTGTTGCTCAGAGTACAAAGTGTTTTATAACAGAAAGCCCTGAAGGCTGTTTTCCTCTTTGGAAGATAATGGGGTGTTCACACACAGTCAGATATCCAAGAGCGATTGGAAAACAGAACCTATGCTGCAAGTTGGCTTTCCTTGATAGCTGCTGCATGTGAAGGATGCTGCAACAGTTACTGCTCTTTGCAAGGAGCTGTCCATAGAACAGGTATGCATTGGTGGCTGAAGTGGAAATACACACCTGTCAGCCCAGATCTGGCTGGGGAGCTGAGAATGTAATAGCTGGATTTCAGTTCTTCACACGGACAAGACTTACTTGTAAGTAGGTGTGAGACAGACCTTAGAGGAGGTGGGAGATAAGTGAGTTTTGGCTCTTTTACAAAACTCCAAACTTTTCTTACACCCTCTTGCAACTTAGTACCCACTAAACTCACTACTGACAGAGGAATAATTCACTGAAATGCATTTTAAAAATCCCTGCTTTGAGTCCTTTAGGCATTGTAATTCTCGATTATATAGCCCAGACTACACTCTGCAGTGATAATTAGGCATTAAATGCTAACAGGATTATTATGGAGATTTCTCCTGACAGCCATTTAGCACCTAATTAGGTGTTAAGGCCATAAATTTAGGTTTCTTAGCAGCATTTAGGGCCCTAATAAATTCTTTTGAAGTTTGAAATAGCGGGCTTGTCTTCACAACTGTGCACCACAGTGATGTAGTCAAGCTGCCTTTAAGGAGACAGCACTGGTCTGTCCTTTGCCATGCTGCTCTAAGGAAGAGTGAGCATCCTTCTGAGTGAGCAAAACCCCTCTATTTTTCCAATTTTATGTTAGTTTAATGAAACATTTAATCTCTTCACCAGTGTCTTCCTATTTAAGGGAGACCTATAAGCATGGCTCTGGGCAAAATCCATTTACTGCCTTATACCAGATATAGACTTGCTACCATCTTTCTTAAATGGACCCTCTTTTGAAATAAATTGTTTAAAGGGCTAACTGCTGCTGAGTTTGTTGTAATAGCATATTTTTCACTGCTTTTCTGGAGTTACTTTCAAGGCTCAGCAGAGAGATCAGTTGAAATAGTTCGAAAAAATAAGATTCTGAAAGGCAGAGAGCCTTTTGACTTCTAGTTGTCTACCTTATGAATGTTTAAGGAATTTTTTGTGATGATAGAACCCAAGCAATTATTTACTGTCATACAGTGCTTAAAAAATGATCCTTTTTTATTGACATCCATGCACACTTGGAAGACATTAAGGAAGCACTAAGAAAGCACATACCTGTGGTTGAAAACTGCTCTTGGTCACAGCCGGTAGGTCAGCAGAACTACAAGGCATGGCAGAGAACAATAATACAGAGCAAGACTCAAATGCAGTTCAGAGTAGACTTGTCAGGAAAGGTGCTCTCCAGTGGTCTCCAGTGTTTAAACAGGAGCTGATTTCTCTGTCCTGTTTAATTTGCACTACCAATGATAAAGGTAGAGCCAAGACTAAAAGTATATTTCTAGCATGGGAACAGTAATGATGAGTTGCCCTATAGTGTTTGGATTAAATAATTCCACATTTCCAACATGTGACAAATGGCCTGCTCACTCCACGTGGAGCAATCTCCACCTTTTTAAAAAATAGTTTCATTAAAAACACTCAAACCCCCATATATATGGTATGAACTAAAATTAATCCAGAGCTGGTTTTTTGAGCTGAGAAGTTTGCTGTCTATTAAAAGGTTCAGACAATAGCACTAGGAATGAACTCAAACATTGACTGTTTTTACCTTTTTCTCTCTTTAAATCATTGTACCAGAAAAACTCAGCTGCATATGGTAACATAGTAAAAATTACTGGAAGGGAAATTGGATATTATCAGTGATGCTTGAACTGCTTTTGACTTCTGTCAAGAGCCAGGGTAAGGAAAAGAAAGTACTCTTGGGAATTTTAAAATGAGCTAGTTTTATTCTGCTGCTAAGATACAAGGGGAGACTCTTCTTCCTGAGTTTGAAAACCCACTTTGAATTGCAGTAAATGATGGCATTTTATTGGTTATAAGTGAAAAGAAATACTCTATTTAGAAAAATAGAGAAAAAAGTTGAAGTCTTGTCTTATAGTGGGCAGGGTTGTAGAGGAATTTGACTTAGCTAATGATGGGACTTTATGTGCTAAACAACATTTTGTCTGAATATGAAAATATAAGTATTCATAAAAATTTTTTTATAGACTTTTTGAAATCTTGGTTTTCCTTTAGATAATAATACATTCATAATTCTTAATTCAGGGTAAAATCCTAATGAAATGAAGGACATTCAGTGAGACGGAAAAGTTAATGGCCTGGATGAAGACTATGTTTCTTTTTGTAGTGAAGGCACAGGAGAAGCTATTTGTGAATCATGCAAATAGGGAGCAGAGGCAGAGCTAGCCTGGCTGGATGTAATGAACTGTTACTAGTGAATTAATGAAACAACAGTTAGAATATTTCAATATGCAGTGAATGGCTTGAAATCTGTTTGTTTGAAGCCATAAAACAATGTGAGTTAACAAAATTATTTTGCTACTCAGAACAAAGGCCTGTATTCACTGTATATTTGACAGGGTATAGAGGTGATACTGCTCCTTTTCAACAGGTAACTTGTGATTTCTCTCTCTGCTTTGCTCCCTCTATTATTTTTTCCTTCTCTTTTCTTCTTTGTGCAAAGAGAAAGAATCTATCTCTGTTTAGACTTGAGATTTTACAGCCTTGTTTTCTTTCCTTCAACAGAGAACATACAGAGCTATGTATGACTACAGTGCTCAAGATGAAGATGAAGTTTCCTTCAGGGATGGTGATTATATCATCAATGTGCAACCAATTGATGATGGCTGGATGTATGGTACTGTTCAGAGAACTGGGAAAACAGGAATGCTTCCAGCAAATTATATTGAGTTTGTTAACTAATTTTTGTCTCTAGTCCTTTGAGCTTTATTATGATTTACTTAAAATCTAACCTTTTAGAAAAAGTCAGAAGAATCTTTTAAGAGTTCATGATCATTACTTTATCACTGCTATAACAGTTTGCATTCTCACTCAGAATCCATTTCAGAGTCCTTTAAAGAAAAAAATAAATAATCCACAAGAAGCTCAGAGCTTTGAAAACAGCATTGCTTATAATAGTGCTCTTTCAAAATGAAAAACATATGGAAGCCTGGTGCTGCCAATCCTATAAAGACTTTGGTCAATTAACTGTAAAGGGGTAATACTGTTTTCCTTACACCTCAAAGACGTTATAACCACAAAATTGATTCACTTCTTATGGCACTCTGAAGTCACAGGAGGTTAACACTCTGAGTTCGAACATATCTTCAAATTAATAAGGAAATGTTTAATCTTTAAGCAGTTAGCTTCCTAATAAAAATTAAATGTTGGGTAGATAATTCAGTAATTTGAAATAAAGACAAGTAATACGCCAGTAAAAAACCCCAATAAAACCCCCTACTGCCCAGCAGCCTTACAGTAAATATGTTTATTTTGACAGCAAAAATTTCCTGACTCTTACATATCCACATTTATTCTTGGATTACCCATTTTTATTTATTCCCAAGTGATCTATTAGCTTTGCTTCCATCCCAATCCATCAATTAGATCCAGGTCTGGATTCATGGTTCCTCAGTACCTTTTCCACAGAAGATTCCTTGCAAAGACTAGCTGAAATATAAAACCTGTCAACTCTTCTGTTTCCTTCTATAATACTTAGTATTTAAATACAAACTTTCATTAGGGCAACGTACAACCAATACTTCATGTGAGTTCCTTTACCTTCACCTGTACTGCTGTAAATAAACACCCGACGTGCGGCCCCGGTGCTGCGCAGTCACGCAGAGCCTGCAGTCACACCCCGTTCTTACCACAGGTAGCTCGCTTAATGGCTGCTTTGCTGATGAGCTGATGTCCCTCCCCCTGCTGCAGAAACACTTGTGCCTCCATCGAGCAGTGGAGGAGAGCTCTGATTCTTGTAGTGCATTTCAGATCGGTGGCCTATTGCTTCAGTTTGCTCCCAAATTCTTGGTGATCCAACAGCGGGTTGTACGCTTGCCAAATGATTAGTGATGGAGAAGTATTATGTTTTCTTTTAGTGACTTAATCTTTCTCATAACTGACACTGAAGGAAAAGCTAACTAAGCAAAATCCAGCACACTCTATGCCATTATTTCAGTTTAGCCATCTGTAGAAAACAGTAAAAATATTCTGCTGACAGACCTTCACATGTGCTATTTGGTGTCTGTTAACTTATGGTCAGAACTGAGAGATCCAGGTCTCAGTCTGTGAGGCTGGGGAGAAGAGCAAACAGCTGGTGACAGTGCATCTCTAAGATCTCAGCAGGCTTGGGTCACAGGGAACTTGTTTTTGTGCTTTGGCTGGGTGCTGCATTCCCTCCCAGGGAGAAATTCTGAGAGAAAGGACAAAAGAGTTAAAGATTCATGTGAGAACTTACTCATGGGGATGCAGAGGTGTGTAAGGCAGAAAGTGTTTTTCCAATAAGATAATTTGTGAGGTTCAGCCATGTGCTAAGGAAATTAACTTTGGAGTAGCCCTTAGAATACTGAGTCTGCACTGGCTTTCTTTAATTTCTAAAATTTTTAAAGCAGAATTAAATATAGAAGGAAGGCAGTATGGATTCGTTATGTCAACTGAAAGTTGTCAGTGCGGATACCTGCAATTCTATTTTTGCATACAGTTAAGAATTGGAAAGCTTATGCAATTTTATTTTAGGTCTTGCTAACACAGGGATGAATCCAGCTGCCAAGCAGAATGGAACGACTGTGTTAAGAAAAAACATTTTTAAATGTCCATGACTGTGGAATTACCTGTACATTCTTGTCAGCAGTCTAATTTCAAGGCTAAAGCTGTCCAGGAGTATCTAACTTTAAAAAATGTGTTTTAAAAGCAGAGTTCTGCAACTGTAAATATGCAATTTGTGTAGCTGACTGCTGTGATTTAAAATTCTTGCAAGTTTTGCATAAGGAGCTGCTCTTGCAGCAGACCCTTGTGCATTACTGGTGACAACCACATGAAATCAGCAAGGCAAATGCCTTTTTTAAAGGCTGATGTGGTATGCTGAGCTAGAAGCTCTGAAACAAGCAGTTTCCTTCTGTGTTGGTTTTCATCACTGGCCATCAACAGCAAGGAAAGGAATTCCATCTTCTGCTGGCTGGTGAATTTTCAGTGGATGCCTGAGGCACAATTGGCTGGCACTTGCTGCTGTGCTTCTCTATTAGCTGTGTAATGCTGACAACAATAAAAACAAAGTGTCTGTTTGTTAACCAAATATGAATAAAAAAGAAATATAGAGAATATCTATATGGCATCAAATTGCAATTTTTAGTGACTTATAAAACAGAGAGTCTCCACCTATAAATACATGATCATTCTTCCTAAATGAGGAGACAGAATACAGTGTTGAACACTTTATGTATAGAAGTTAATCAGAAAATGAGCATTTGGTGACATTAGAGAACTATGTTATGCTAAACAATAGAAATAAAATTTCCTTTATGAATTTTGAATACTCATTAGCCTGGCAGAGCAGCTAAAGCAAATTGCAAAAAATGAAAGGTCAAAAAACCAAAGCACTATGTGAATTGTATTTCTCTGGAGAATGGTATGTCAGCAGAATTAAGATCTGGTTTAAGTTACTTATTCATGTAGTTTTGTCATATATGCTTAGGAATTCATATTTATATGGAACGGTTCCTGCTTTTTGATATAAAACAAACTTCAGTGTAATTTTGCAGCTTTGTTCTAAGCAATGCAATCAAAGGCCCAAAATTACCAGAATGCAATTATAATTTTTTTTTTTATAAGATCTAAAGTTTGTAAGGTAGGGAGAGTAAGTCATAAACTATATTGTGACAGCACGTGTTTTTCAAAGCATATGTTGAAGACTGTTACATGCAGTGTGATATAAGGGTGAAAAGATGTTACATGCTGTCTTGTCACCTTTAAAGTTTATATTCATTTTTAGCACAGCATGTTCCCCTCACTGTTCTTCCTGTAGTCAACATTTTCCTGGGGAAAGGAAAGGGCTTTTAAGGACTTGAATTTCCCAAGCTGTTCCAAAGTTCAGGTTGGAAGTCCACATGTTTCCATTTCAGAAATAAAGAGTTCTGTAAAGAATGCTGTAATTCCTGCTAACATGAGTATAAATATAGAATACAACATAGAGCATATTCATGCATACATACAAGAACAAATGGGTGCCTTGCTTTTCATTACTCTTTCTTGCCTGGCTAATCTTCATTTTTTAAACAAAGCTACATACAGATACTGCAGTTGTAATTTTTCATTATGGAACATTAGCATTTAGTCTTGATGAAACAGGGTTTTCTTGATTACATTTGACATACAATAAACTACTTCAGCAGATTGGGATTTGACGGAGAATCACCTCCCATGGATTATGTTTTTGACAAATGTGTCCCTGCCGAGTGTTTCCTGGGGATGTGGAAAGTCTCCAATACTTGGGAAAGGTAATAATTCTAGTTTTTATTGTACAGTGACTGCATGTCATCTTGTACGATGAAAAAGAAATAACAAATACACAGGTCTTTGGCAGAAGGTGGTACAGGGTATAAAATCATAGATTTTTATTAAGTTGATTAAAACTCCATTTAAAATATAGAATATGCTTTAGTTAGTAAATGTTTAAATAATATACTGAAACAGACAGAAGATGCTGTTGAAAGAAGTCCTCCAAACTGATGTGCTGGCAAATGCAAAGTACTAGTGAGCTGTAGAAGATTAAACCATTTTGCAATGCTTTAGTGATTTTCTCCAGCTTTATGCCATAGGAACCCCATCTCTCCTTTGGAAAGAAAACCTGAAAACTATTTCCTAAACTGCCTGCACTACAACAGTATATTCAAAGGAATTTCATATGCTTCTTGTGTCTGATAAATAGAATTTGCATATTGTACTTAAGTTGTAATCCAGTTGTTGTTGCCATTTGTTTAATTATTATTATTTTAGGGGGGAAAATAAGCTATACTGTAGCATTTCAATTGTGTATGTAATATTACTGTTAGAAATTGCTAGACCATTGGAAGACAGCAATGACTGTATTGACATTGATTAGCATGATGTGGAAAATCTCTCAGCTGTTGGTTTTTGCAGTGTGATATAAAAAGCAAAAATGAACCGCTGTGCAGTTTGGCTTATGTTTGCTTTAAAGTGTGTAAAGTTTTAGTTATTTTGCAAAACTGTACTGTATTTGGGGGTATACAGTTATGAAGGTAACAATTGTTTTTCAAAGGACAGTTAAACTTACTCTTGGATCATATGATGTATCATCTTAATTTGGCTTTTGTTATGCAGAAAGTTAACACCAGCTATTAAAATATATTTTAGTAGAAATGCTTTAATTCCTGTTTCTTCCTCTACACTGTGAATATTTAAGCTTTGGTGGACTAGAGCAACATCATGCTGCCCAAAGTACTAACCTATGCAAACTAGTTCACATTTTAGTTGATGTCACAGTGGATGTAACATAACAATTTATTTTGCATAACATTAAACGTCATTCAAATAAAATATTAAACCCAGCACTATGTATGTATTATATTCATAAACAACACTCTGTAAAGCTACCATACCCGTTAGTATAAGCTCTCAAAGATGCATATTGCTTTAATTAAGGAAGCTTTGAGTTTTCAGACTTAAGTAGAATTTTTAACACTATTTGTCAAGCTTGATCTCAGAAAATAGTTTCCTAAAACACTGTTTTATTTCAGACCTGCCCTCCCCTTAAAAGGTTAATTTGCCTTTTTCAGTCTGTATTTGTAACCTTTCAACAGAACATCAAGTTACGTTCCATGACCCTTGGTTTGTTTAAATAAGCAAAGATACTAAATGAAGGAGGTCCACTGATTTAACTGATACTGGTTTACTTGTCTTTGAATGGGCATTTGGTTAGGTGTGCTCTCAGTGCAACACTAATGAAAAGAAATTGAATTGCTGGCTTCTTTAAGACAGTTTTATATACAAATGTTGTCTTTATTCATTTACACAAGTGAATTATTTTTAAAACATTGTAAGAAAGTTTAAGTTAAAATAAAATCCAGAAGTATTTTGGAACTACTCTTCCTGTAGTTGAAGAAGATTATTATGCTTAGGGACATGTTTTATTTATTTGAGTGTTAAGTGTACAGTAAAATGGACTGCATTGGAATTTTTGTATTTTTATCAAGTGTTAGTTTGAAGAAGGCTGTTAACAATGTATGAGGACAAATGCAGCCACAAATGGAGCTGGTTAGCTCCTTCTAGGTAAGTGACATGCACTTGCTATGATGCAAATTTCTACTTAAGAAATGTGTTAGCATTTCCTATGAAGTTTATTGGTTATAGAGTTGTGATTCCATGTTCTGTGGTGCTTTTATATATTGAAATGCTGCCACTATAGAAATATCCTATCTTTATATATACTGTGGCAAACAGCAGTTTTCAATAAGATAAAGATTTAAGAGCTGCCAAAATGGACCTCAAGCACTCGGAACATGTTTTATTTGAAAATCCCTCCACAATTTGCTAGAGGTACTGAAGTATTTTTCTGTCTTTACTGGCCCCGTAGAATATAATTATCAAAAGGATCTATGTACTGGCACTTGAAATTCTCGTGGAAATCCTCCGTGCTGTGTATTGGAGGTTGAGAGTTTGTGCTCGTGAGAGTAGGATGCTCTGATTTCTGCTCTGTCTCAGAACCGGGCTCTTGATTTTCTCTGGTGTGTTAATTAGCAAGAATAAGCTAATGTACCATAGAGTTCTCTGTACTGATGGAATAGTTGCCAAGTGCATGGGCACTGCCTCCTCTCCCTTCTCCCACTCACATGACCAACCCAGCCATGTTTCCAATACTGTTTTTCCGTGACAACCTCTTGCATCTTTCCATGAAGCTACCTGTGGGACACCTTAAAGTGATATCACCAAATGATCCAGATTTGTTTTCTTCTTCCAAATGATTTCTTTTATCATCATTCTTTCGGCTGTTCTGTTTATTCCACAACCTTGAAAACAGTAGTATTGGCATAAGGAAAGAAGTAGCATGAAATGAGTGGAAGGCATGGCTGAAGTGAAGTGACGGATTTCTTACTCAGATTTTGCTGCAGAAGTTAATACAAGTCAACCATATGACTGAGGGCACCATCTGAACAACTAATCTGTAAGCTGAGTGGTGCTGTGTGGATATGCTTGGCCTGTCTGTGTACGTCTGTGCTGTAGTGTCAGAAGTACTCTGGGGTAGTGTGCAGATACCTCCTCCAGGTTTTGAGCAATTAGTTGACATCCCAAGAGCAGGCCATCCACTGGCACATGGCATTCATAAACACAAGTTTATCCTTTGAGAAAGTGAGACCTCAGGTAGTACAGAGGGAACAAAATGTCAGTAGGTTTAAACTAGTAGGTTTTTGTGCCCAGAAGGAAGGAAATCCTTTGGGTGCAGTGAGAAGACTAAGCCCCATGGCACTGCGGCAAGCAGCTGACTCTGAACTGTATTTAGTACCAGAATGAGGTGATGTGCCACAGAGCTCACCTGCTCCACAAATTTGATACTGCATGACGTGCTACTTGCTGGGCATTGTGCTTAACAATGACAGCAGAAACTGGAGATTCATATCCAGTTTCTGCTGGATTCATACCATTCATACCAGAAACTGGAGGACTACATCCTAAGAAGAGCCTAAGAAGTCCTTAGTTTTATATACTTTAGCTTTGGTTCCTTTCTCACTTGCCTGCTGTTGAAAAAATCTACATATGGAGAGGCCTGTTCTCATGCAGAAGACTACTGGCTTGTGGCTTTGGCCACTTGTATCTACAGAGAGAGATCTGCAGGTATTATCTGTGTCTTAAAATAGTGCTTGACACACAGATATCCATTTTCAATGTTTTCACAAACAACTGTCAGGTTTTTTGATTGTTCTTTGATTCAAGCCATAATTTTTCTATGTTTTTCCTCCTCCTCCATCTTTCTTCTCTTGACATGCTTGCAGCTTGTGTTGCTTATACAGCAGCTTTTCCAGGACTCAAAGGAGATATTTTCAAGAGGCTTCTCAAGGAACTGAGAAGACTTTAAATTGCTTGAAAATTGCTGGTATTATCTCCCTATTAAGTTCTCCCTCCCCCAGCAGTTCTACACTGGCTTCACTGTCCTTTGCCTTTTGCTGCCTCTTCCTTCAGTCAAACTGAGACATCTCTGTCATCAAACCTGATGGGCTTGGGGCCCCTCCAGCCAGGCCTTCAGACCGCTCTGGCCTCCATAGTTTCTGCATTCAGATTTGGAACTTTAGTGTGGCTCACCTTCCTGTTCTCCTGTCAAGATCTTTGAGCAGAACTCAAAGAATATTAGCGCCTGCCCATTTATCCCAAGCAGTGTTACATTTCTGCCGGCTTAGCGATGAACTGTTCTCTGTGAAGAGTCCTCTTTACTGTGTTTTCCCTGGCTTTCCTTGCCCATGTGCACTTGTGGCTGCTTCTGAAATAACCTCCTGATTTCAGAAAAGAGGGAGATTACACATTTTGCTGTCTCATCAATACGTAAATCAGTTCTTCATTCTCTTCTCCAGGGGATTAGTATCCTTATCATGTTATCCCTGATTTTGGGTTGAACTCTTGATTTATAAGTCATTCTCTCTCCATCAGTGTTAGAGTGAAGGGCTCATACCATGTCAATGCAGTCTGTTGCTCACTATGGAAGCTGTGTGATGGGCACCATCCTGCTCATCAGAACCTTTCAGTTCCTGGCACTGCTTGTTCTGTATTCATCAGGTGGGATCTCTGTGAGACGTGATTATCTGTACCAAACCCCAGCCTTTCTATAAATAAATGTCACTATAAAATAAACACTTTTTCTGACTTACAGCTCCTCTGACTCAAGATGACATTGACATCCTCCAATTTTGTAGCTTGTACTGACATTAGGAAGCATGCATCTAAAATGTGTTAGATGAATTATGCCCTAAGGGACTGTTTAGGCAGACCTTGATGACTGCAGCTATTACACAGTGTGGATATCTCAAGTTAAATGGGATAAGTGGCAGATCAGGTCTTGCTGGCAAGTGATTCAACTGAGAAATGAGTTTATGTGTTTATATGAGTGACCCAGCTGTTCAAGAGACTGTCATTTTCATTTCTACTCCAGCAGTTCAAAACAAATACAAGAATTAGATGACAATTATTCATAGTTAACTAGTTAGCTGTGCAGCTTAAACAATTCCTTGATCAAATGGAAATAAAGTTAATCACAAAATTTGGCAAATCACGTGCAAGGTGGAGCTAGGCATTTGAATTGACGTTCAGCGTGCTTGCATTTCTAACCATTATTTTCCCTTCTTCTAATTTTATTAAAAATAGTGGGAAAGGTTTGCTCCTCACAGCATGACTAGCATGCTGTTAGAGAAATTAATCTTCAGTGGAAGAATAGATTCAAGGGTATTGTAAGGTCTTGGAAAACAAGAGTTTACAGTTATGCTTTCAAATCTTAAAGTTACCAGAATTTTAACTTTGCTCCCTTGAATTTTCTTTCAGCCCCTAAACCCCACTAGAACGGTTTTGCTCTGCTCTATGTTCAATGTTGCATTCCCTGTAGCAGTTACCTTTCTGAGATGGGAAAAAGTCCACAAACATTGGAGTACTTCAAGTAAATTTCTTTTCCTACGATTTTTCACTGCTATGCTAAGTAACATCTGCAAAATATCCTTCATTACAAGGCTCTTTATTTCTCCCTCAAGAAACATATCGCACAAATGACATTCTCCCTGTTCAAATGCCACTGGCCAGGATCTCTGTTGCACAACTGTGATTATTAGGAGAAGGAGCGTATGCTACGATGGCAGGAGCTACAATCTTGATGTTAGAGCAAGCACCTAGCAAAGACTCCTGTGAGATCTTTCTCAGCTTGTGACTCCTTTGAAAGTAGTAGCCATCACTGCAGTACCAGTGCTCTGTGAGATTAGTAAAATTATAACTTTGCAACTTGGTTTATTTTCCAGATCGTATAAAGTCAACACAGCTGCAGCTGCTTTTGGACAGGTTGATTTTAGATGCTATTTTGACTTGTTGCTGCTTATCTTTTTGTTGGTGTTCCTTCTATTTCAGCTTCTTATGGTATGACAGCTAAGCCAGAAGAATACATCTGATCCTCTAATTTGAGGGCTTTCTGCCATTCTACAGGTGTATGTTTTCTTATTTTAAGCTTTTCTTCTTTTTCCGAGCACTTTCTCAGAGATCAAGAATACGAACAGGACTTACTCAGCCTCCTACAAGACAGCCAGAACTGTAATCTGAACTGGTACAAAATGATTCAGAGCAAGGGCATGGGCACTGGTCACAATCAAATTAGTTTCTCCTACAAGTTAATCCATGAAGTACACACACTCTTGAGCCCCCCCCAGTTTTTCCTTCTCTAAATACTGCTGGTCTAGAGACCATATATTTTAAGGTCAATTGAATCACTTTTTGGGAGAGTTAAATAACGAGATTTTTCATGTACTATTGCAACATGCTTTAACCCTGATCACCATCACAGGGATCAACTGGATCAGAACTGATCACAACTGGATCTTTACAGCTAAATAAGGTAGGTGGAACAAGATTACTTAGTCTGTGCTTTAGTGAATTTAAAAAGCTTTTTTTCATTTAAATTCTCTACAAATATGCAGTGAAGGGTTCTGTACAGGATGGAACAGCTTTATATAGCTTCAGAAAGCAATGGTGTGAAACCAGGGATCGTATCAGAATAAAGGGACCTTGATCCTTAGTCCAGACTAAGGTTTCTTAATCTGCTCTGTTATTCTTTGTCTGTATCATGCTGTGTGTTCAGCTGAGGCAAAAACAAGGTTGAAGAGGCAGATTTTATAACATATTTAGATTCAGAAACAGGAAGATGAGAGACAAGTGGGTTTTTCAAATTACATCCGAAATCTGAATCTGATTACGGAGTGATATTGGAAATTCACTCAACATTTTAACACTTCAGTGTGCTCTATGAAACCAGTCATCATCATTCTTTAATGAATTGAATATAAATAGTGAAATGCTTACTGAATTAAGGATCATAACATTTTCTTTACCCTTAAACCAAGTATCTAACAACTAGACTAGAGCTATGTTGACTTCTTATCCATCTCTGTAGTTTAAGGAATATTTAGTTAAGCTATGTGAAAGGGGGCATCATCAGGAAATGGATATCAGTTCTGAATTCTTGACAAGATACTTATTCAAAATCACTTTGATGGTGAGAAAACAAACAAATCCTGGATGAGGATTTGAGTTACTGGATGACTAAATCAGTCACAATCTGAAAGACTATTTCTTCTTGATTTTTTATAATAGGATCTGAGATACACCCTCTCAGCAAAGTGTTCAGGGCTGTTAAACATAAGTAGGGATTGGTGAGTGCCTGTGCCATCCTAGGTGAGGGGCTTCAGCTTGGAGATGTTTAAGACCTTGTTTTGGCTTCAGCACTTCCTACCTGCTGTCAAGAAAATTTGAAGGGATTGTATATAGCACGTGGCTTTCTTTGACTCCTGTACATCCTTTGTGGCTAAGCAGATGTCATGGGTCATTTTTAAATCTTGTTGTGTGGAATGGGTGGGAGAATGCTCATGCTGGCCTTGAACAGACAGGAAATCCTCAAGAAGAAATGGGACACCTGGAAAAAGTGAGGGCCAAATCCTAATTTTGTCCCAGCTTTATTAAGAGTTTGGGTACTCCTCACAAAGCTCTGAGGAAGTGACATTTTGCTGCTGATGAGCTGGTGTTATCTCACCCCTACTGCGTCAGCAGGTCCTGAGTGCAAACCTTCTCAGGACAAGTCACTCAGGTTGGGTGGCCTTGAGGGCACCTTCTGCAAAACGTGCAGCTCAGCCCTGCCATTCAGCATGGGCTCAATACCCACAGATTTCTAAGCCCTCCTTTTTAAAAAAAAAATTATCTGAGTTGCCCTTTCCAGTTTCATGCATATTTTTCTCTCAGCATCAGAACAGCAGCTGTGTCAGGGGTTAACAGGGACATGTTACCTTGGAGGTGGGAGTGCAGCAATGGAGGCGATGTAGCTGGTGTGCCTGGAGGGAATGCGGACCCAGGGGAGGCAGGAGGAGCTGCTGAGCCAGAGGTGCCCCGGTGGGCTGTGATGGATTACATTACCTGGGAACTGAGCCCTGCCGCTTGCTCCTGCACATGGCCCGTAGGAAAGGGTAGTGGATGTCCAAGCACCATTTCTCCTAGGTGGATATGTGAGCACTTGTGATGGATATTTTTCACACTCTCCAGTCCAACTGCAAAGCCTGAAGGAACAGAAGAAACATTCCTGGAATTTAGTTTTTTTTCTTCAAATCAAAGTACACTCAAAAGCATTCAATGCCTCCCTTGGCCAACTGTTTTCCAAGCATGGTAGGTTTTTATCATGAAAACCAGTCCTCACAGTTTACTTTCTTTCTTGTTGCAGGGCAGAACAAGTTTCTCTTAATTCTTCTATGTGGGCAGTTTTCTGCTGTGATGGGAGCAAAGGTCTCTTCTTGTGGTGCAGTGAAGACATTCAGAAATTCAGTAATTTGCTGCAATCCTCCTAAAACACATACGATTGATAGATATGAACCTATTCCCATTTTTCTAAATCTCTCTGCATTTTTAGAAAGAAATGTCCAGGAGCTGAGATGGAGATGTACGATGATATCTCTTTCCTTCCTCTGTCATACACTGAAAAACAAGATAAGGAACAAAATATCTGCATGTGAGGTTTTAATACGACCTTTCAGGGCTGGGTGAGCTGTAGTTCATTAGCAAAGGAAAAGGCAGCCAGGTAAAACTGGCACAAGGGGGCGGGTGTGCACCACTGAAAATTCTTCATAGTTTGAAACTGTGTTTATGAATGATTGCAATTAGCTGCAGGACACAGAATGGTAACGGTCTTGTTATGGGCATAAATGGCTATGTTAATTGTGTTGTAAGAAAAACTGTGCTCTATATTTAATTAGAATGAAACCTTGCATTTCTACATAAAATCAAAAGGGCTTAACAAAATAAATGGTTTACAAAATTTGATTTCCAGTATGGTTCAATAGCAGAGACAACTAGAGAATAAAGATGTGTTTCACTAATACTTTATACTGGATCAGATGAGATGAGACATTCAATTATCATAATTCAACACTTGAAATTTAAACATATTTGGACCATATTGTTGAAAGGCTTAAAGGTGTCCTAGTACTTAAAAATATGGATGTGCTCCCTGAACAGTGATAATTACAGTGGTGCTGCATATGGTGGAGTCTTAGGAGTTCATAGAGTTAAATGTGTGTACAAAATGCTATATATGACAGCAAGAAGAAAGCCAGTGCAGGAGGCACAGTCAAAGAAGAACTGCAGTAAGAGATGCTACAGCAGCAGAGGTTTCATTATGCTCTTACGACAAATTAAACTGCTGTAGAGACAACTACTCATGCAGTGACAGCATTTTCCTCCCCAAACCTCTCCTTGTAGTGACATACTCTGCATCTTCATTACCTGATCTGTTCCACATTTCATCCACAGCAAAGTAGTATTTTTTGTACTTTTTTAAATATTAAAAACAAATATGCTAGCAATAAAAGCAGTACATTTATTTCATGTGATTCCATTAAAATTTATTTCTATTGCTGTCAGGACTTGGACTAACATAGGCTTTGTTGCTCAAGGAGTGCCAACATCAAAACTGTCTTCTTTTAAAAGACATCTGAAATTTTTCAATATATGAGACACGGAGATGAGGCTTTGCAAGAATGGGTGTTTCAGGAGAACTTCACTGTGGCTGAGCTGAAATGAATGGAATTAATACAAGAGAAAAATTGATTTACACATATACATGTGTACAGCAGGAATTTGCAATTCAGTGCTCATCTGTGAGACTTTATTTTTCTGTGGAAGAAGAAGACACTCAAGACTGTTTAAAATCTGACTGTTTTATTGTTGTAATACCATTGTGCCAGCAGATGATTAATACTTGCCTCAAAGCAGTGGGGGCTCAGTTCAGCTGCAGACAATGCAAGGGTGAGTAGCTGATGCTTCCCTGCTGCCTTTCATGTTTCCAGGCCTATTTCTCGCCTCAGTTGGATTGCTCCAGGTCAAAAATGAGAATGTTTCTTTCTAAACTGTTGACATCTGACTGTCAGAGTTATCCCTGACTGATGTTCCCTAAATATTTGATTTCTTCATTTTACATACTGAGCTGGATTACGGACATGGTAAGGCAGTTCCTTTGCCTTTATACAGATGCTTTCTGCATGAGCATAGCTTGAATCTCTCTTCCACAGCTGTCAAATGCATTATTTTCTTAAAAATGTCTTCATATGCCAGTTGCAAATTATTTTAGTTCTTTGAATTTACTCAATTTTCTCTTTGTTTCTCTTGTTGCCTAAAATGTGTGCAAGGATTAAGAAAGCTTCAGCAGAAGCAGTGGAAGGAGGACATTGCTCCCTTGCTCTAAGAAGTGAAGCCAGTTATGCAGGGCTAGCTGAGGTCCGTGACTGCCATGGAGAGAAGAGCCTGGGCGGCATCACCTCCATCAGACACTACCAAGACTTGGCTTTTGCTCCCATTGGACCTCTGTAGGAAATCTGCTACTCATAGCTCCATGATGATGATCAGAGTATTTGGGATGAAAGTGTATTCAAACCCAGGCCAGTGTGAAAGTCTAGATATGGCTGTGTGGTGTCACCTCTCTCAGCAGAACAAAAGATTGGCTCCAGATCCTGGGAACAGGCCTTTAGAAGTCCATTCAGGCCTTGTTCTACACACTTTCTGTGTGGCACGATGCAAGCTCCTCTCCTTTATTTTAGAGTGGTCACTAGGTGGTTAGTGGTCATGAGTGCCCTTTTTCAAGCTTTGAATGTAGGTACTACAGTTACTAACAAGGAATCTCCACAGCCTTGAATTTTCAAGAGTAATTGCTTGTGGTTCATTAAATTCCTTAGTTATGTCCCAGGCTCCTTAACCTGAATATTGCTGGAATGCACTTTTAAACTTTTTTTCTCGGCATTCTTTTTTCCAGATGTAATAACTATTTATCTCAGTTCCAAAGCTGCTTGCACCTGGTATATTTTTTTCCCTCCACAGACAGCAGTTTACCTAATTAATTCTGACTATAGAACTGCTGAATTCTTCTACTGTGTTCTGTGAACATAATAAAGAACAGAGAAGAAGGTATGAGAGCTTAATTCCAGATTTTTTATTTTGTTTATAGCTAGGTCATTGCCAAGATGTATAGACATACTTTGATTAAAAAAAAAATGCATTACTGAAAGCAAGAAGACTGGGCACCTAAATAAAGCTATTTAGCATGTCATAATCCTTTAAAAGCCAGTTACCTGCTGTGTAAACCTGGACTAAAAGTAGTTTCTTTGCTACAGGATCCAATCTCACAGGAAATGTGTTAACATTACAAAAATAATTTTAAACTTTGTGCAGCATTTACACATTATGATCAAGACCACAGCCAAGTGTTTTGATGAAGACTTGATTTATGGTCTGTGAAGAGGAAGTGTCTGTCATTGAAACAATTTCCCTGCTTCATCTTTCAACCCTAGTTGGTTTTCTTTCTCAAATTTTTGTTGTTGTTGTTTATTAGCCTGCATTTGACAAGACAGCTAGTTTCAGCCGGGTTGATCATCTTTGTCTTGGCACATTGTACAAGTTATTTCTGACCTCAGTACTCAGAAAATATGGAAAAATACTATTTCCTAAGTTTTAGTGGAAGATTTCTGATAAACATTACTGTATTTATTGAGTGTTTGTAAAGCACCAAATTATGTTCCACTAATGACTGTTTAATGCTGAAGTTCAGCACATCTCACAGCTGGGCATTAGCTAATGAACACAAGATGGTCTATATATAATAGCTGTTTATCCTCTCAAGGAAAAAATCCCAAGTTTTATCCCAGAAAGCCTGGGTGAAGCTTTCAAACCAGACAGTTTTACAGACATGTTGTCATTCCTCAAATTAAGAATATTTCTCCAATGCCTGTCCATGCTCTAGGAGCTATGAATGGTGACTCAGTAAAGAATCACCTTCTGTGGCTGGTTTGTTCAAAGGCCCTTTGCAACACAGAGCAGTACTCTGCCAAGCAAAAAACCGGGTCATTGAAATTTTGCACATGCTATTAAAGTACATTTTAGAACAGGAGGAGTATTGTTCCTTGTGTCCTGACTGAGTTTGTGTTGGTGTTATTATTTTCTTTTTCAGAAATCAAATTATTTTCTATTTCCATAATAATTTATTACTTTTAGTGGAGAGGACACTGATTTTGTTGGTATGCAATTATGGAATGCTAGGTAGGGTCCAGGTTGCGGCACAGACCACGTTTGACTGGTATAGAGTTGGGCTGTTTAGGTCCTTATTTCACTGGAATTCCTGCTGCTTCCCAAGATGGCTTGTTGGTATATTTTCTTAAGCCACAAGTAATTCATAGAGAATTTTCTGACTTTTGCTTAAATAGTTATCTCTGATGATAGAAATTATGCTATGAGAAGTTTGTTTACGCAATGACTAGGAATTAAGTCTGGATGAAACAATACTGGATTGTCCAGTGAAAACTTGCACATTTATTTCCTGAAGATTTTAGTGACTATTTCTCCTGGGTTTTTTATATCTGTGCTTTGAAAATCTCTTCTTGAGCAGACAAGGGATCTGCTCAGTCAGCCCCAGCTTAAAGCTCTGAGAGAAACGACAGGCAGAAGGAGAGAAAACAGGACAACAGAACATGTATCTGTCTTGCACAGATGAGAAGTGCTTGTGATGTTTTTTCCTCTTTTTGCCAGATCTTCAAACATCACCTGTCAAATAATTTAAAGGAATTCATTCCATAACTCTGTGTGGCAGAATTCAGTGAGGACGTGACAGGTGTTTTGAAGTTTCACCACAAAGCTTGTAGTTCACCTCTTGCTTTCCTGACTGAAAACATCATCCCTGCCTGTCATGGTTTAGGAACAGCAATCTGCAATTTAGTTCCCCCATCCCCACCCCCTCTTCCCAAGACTCTCCCAGACCAGATGCCCCTTGCTCCCTTCCCCCTCCCACTTCAGGATGGGGTTGAGAATTGGAGGCACAAAAAAAGGTTAAAAAGATGGGTTGGGATAAAAACTATTTACTGGAAACAGCAATGAGATACAAACTCAAACAGTAACAGCAACAATATTAATAACAGAAGTATACAAAAAGAGGGTGATTTACATGCAGAAAATTCTCACTGACTGACCCGACCTCATGTGACCCTGAGATGTTGAGCAATGGTGAATGGACCCTCCATGCCAACTGCTTTTTCCTGACCGCTGACCACTCCCACATCTCTGACTTTCTCTTGCCCCTGGGGGTATGGAATAACAACCTAGACATTCTGAAAAGGCTCCAGGCTCCCCCCACCCAGCTATTGCCAAAAATCTAACTCTGTCCTGGCTGAAAACCAGAGCACTGCCAAACAAGTATCAGAGATGGTGACTAATTTTCAGGCCCAGATCTAAAAAGCATATTATGGCACGTAGATATTTCTTCCAGTTACTGATTCCTAATATTTAGTACTTCATTTTGCTGAAATGAATCATACATTTACATCTCTATGTTCTGACCAAGACCTTTCCGATAGCACTACACATCAGATGTCAAATACAACATCTACAATTGGCATAAAGCCCCCCCATTGTATGTACTGAGGTTCTTGAATCCATGATTTCTGTCCTACATACAACAAAGAAGGTGATCTATGCTGTCCAAGATAAAACCTAAAGTAATGCCAAAAAAGTAAAAGGCAATGCCAGAATATGCTTGGATACCTTAAAGCCAGAGTATCTTAATGTCTCTTAGAAGTGATTTATGTCAAGTCCCTCCTTGAAGAAATACTGAGAACAGGAAAAAAGATCATAATTTATTAATAGTTTACTGTTGACTGAGTAGCTTCTCTTGGCAGTACATGTCATGGATGCAAAACAAATTCCTCAGTGACTAATGTCTTCTAGCCCCCTTTTAAAACTATCAAGTGGTTATTACATGGTTGTCTCATGGAGGAACATTACGGGGTGAAGATTTGACCCTTTTACTTTCCTTGGGTTCTTGTTCCAGCTGAGAGTTTGTATACAAGTCAGAGAAGCTGCTTACTTTTGTATAAACTAGTAGAGGAAGGGACTTGACATTTTCAGGTTTAAGTAAGTCTTATGGTAAAGATGCTGCTTTAGATGCTGTTTAGAAGCTCTCAGCTTATGTATTCCAATAAATATGTGTGTGTGTGTATAAATACATCTACCACTCACCATGATAAGACAAATTAAAAGCTAACTGGCACCTTGCTGTTTAGAATTTGATTTTTAATTTGTAGGACAAAGAGGAAAGGAGAGAGAACTGCAGTGTGGGTTGTTTACCTGAAATGGAACCACTGCTTCACCCAAAAAGAAACCAGCTCTTTTGTTCTGCCCCATACCCTCCTTACACTGGCAGAAGGGTCTGCACAGCCATACAGTGAACCAGATCCAGCAAATCCACAGCATTACCACAGGTAACCCCCAAACAAAATAAGTTAATTTTAACCTTCATCAATTCTCCATCCCAGGTCCTTGCACAGCTGATGAATGCAAGCTGATACTCAGTAGCAGAGATTAGCCAGGAAGGAGAAAAAGTCCTGTCAGAACTTACTAGTAGAAGATAAATTTCTGGGTAGGGAATCTTTCTCCAATGAGACTATAACATTGTTTTTACTGCTGTTTCCCAGAATGCAGCACAACTTTTTAAAAAATGAAAAAATATAGGCATGGGTTTTTGTTTGTTTTTTTTTTTTAGTAAAAGGTTTTTCTCTGACTCTTAGGGTATTTACAATTAAGAGCAATGAAGTTTCAGTCTTGGTAAAGAACTGTAACAGAAACAGTAGTAAAAGCTAGACAACCTACCTTAGTAACAACAGTTTAATTCCATCAAATATAGGCATACAAGAAGCTCTAGTGTGGTGTTCCGCTGTGGATGTCATGTTGCTGTCATGGTACATTTGTCCAATGTAGATGAGGTTTGAGACAAAGTGTAGCTGCTGATTCACATAGTATGATATCAGTAAGAATTTTTAAGTCAAATTTTGTGTGAAAGCAGAAACATAACCTTTAGAATTTAAATCCTTCTGGCAATGTTTTGAGTTTGTTCCTACTCTCTAAGCCAAGCAGCCTGCTGTTTGAAGGAAGTTCCTAAGAATCTTAAGATAGAAAAGGGATGTTTTGCTGTGTAAATATACTTAAGGTATGTTAAGCTAATTAGCCTCGCAGCAGAAGAACGTTCTGTACCACCAGTAAATATCTGCATCTTGTTTTATGTAATCCTTACAATATTAATGGGATAACACTAGAGATATATATAAAATAATTAATGTATCATTTCATGTTAGTGTTTATTGCTTTCAAGGTCTACATTTAGAAACAAGCACTTACACCTCTTCTGCTTGGGCCAGCAGTAATGAGAGCACAAGAAAATTATAAATGTTGGGTTGCATGTGTTGTGATTTCCCATGCAGACATGATAATGCAAATTATAGAGCCAGCTCTGGCTACAGACATTGAAAAACATGTAAGGAATTTCCTCTCTCTGTGATGAAAATTCTCTCCCTTCCTTGTTCCTAACCTGTGGGCATAAACTGATTGCAATAATAGAGTTGTTACCTTCAGTATTTTATTTTTCCCCCACAGGAATCTAAATATATTTTCTTCATCAAAGAAAAGATCATGAATGAGAATGACTACTTTATAAAACAAGACAATATAAAAGGAAAGGAAACAGTGTTTGAATGCCTAAGCTTTCTGCACGCAAACCCAATTAGCAATAAAGGAACTTCGACTTTATGGGAAAACTATCATGGTAACTCTATTAGAATGAAAACCAGACTATTTTCAGACTTTATCCCTTTAAAAATCTTATGGCCATTTGCATGTTTTTTACTATTGAATTTCCAACCTATTCATCAAGAGACAGACACTTTACACATTAAATTATGCTTTTGTGTGTGTATATTCAATAGGTCTTTTCACTCCTGTAAATCCACTATTAGTCCTATTACAACGTTTGCTTATGTCTTTTCTGTGTCAGGAAGCTTCTTTCTATTCAAGCCTGCATGAAGTAACAACATTTCCTAATTTCATACAGTCCTGGTATATCAGAGCAACCCACTGAGCAGTTGTTCAGCTGTGAATTAGCTGTATGAATTCCTTGGTCCTTTGCCCATTGTATGTGCTTCGGCACTCAGTGTGGGAGAAGTCCCAACTTTCCCATCACAGCAGTGCTGGGAGGTGCTTCCCTACCCCTTTGGCTCAGCAAATGGGCACATACCTAAAATGTCTTTGGTGATGATGAAGGCTTGCTGTCTTAATTTTAAACCTGACATATTCAGTGTATGGTGTAATTCAGGCTTTGTCTGTCTTGTATCCTGAGATGCAGGAGGGCAAGACTTTTTAAAGCTTTGCATGGTTCTCTGTCTCCTCTGTCATCCCAGCAAGTGAGTGCCTCATGAATCATTTATGCATGATTTTTTTTCCCAGTTAAGATATACTATGACCACAAGAGCTTGGAAATGCATACATTTAAATATATTTACAGGATTTTAAAATTAAATTGACATATACAAAGTCCCTTGAGAGGTCTGAGTGAGGTTCTCTCTCTAAGAGAGACTACAATTTAATAAAAGCACCAAGACTCCATAATAGATTTTATGTCTGAAATATAAAGTTCCAAACTTACAGTGCATCCCAGAATGACCATAAATCATCATTATTTCTAAGCAGATAATGAGAAATTATTTGTAAACACGACTTAATTGGACACACAGTACTGATTTATTCTTTTATTTTACAGCTTTGGTGAGAAGCAGGCAGTTAAAAAAAAAAAAAAGGAACTGAATGAGCTTTGAAGACTTAATTCTGTCAGCCAGGATTTTTCAAAGGGTGAAAAAAAAGAATGAGCAGCTTTCACAAACTCTAAACATGTCGTTTTCCTCCAATTCATCACTCTGATACTCACTTTATGTATAGAAGGGGAATCTGGCCAAAGTGAGCACCCCTTGTCCCACCGTCAGTAGAAGCAGTTTTGGTTGTATCGAATGAAGTTCATGCAGCGTAACGCTTTGCTGGCTTTGGAGCTCAGGCAGCAGCTGGATATTTGAACAATTATAAGGGGCAGCAGAAAGACCACTCTAAAAGCACAGCCTTGAACCCTGTGCAGTGTGGAAGGCTGACGTGAAGCAGAGTAGATGAATCACAAAAACCTCTAAACCCTTCTGCCGAAGAATGTGGCTTTTGGGAGATGGTGTGGGAAGCAGGGGGAAAACACTGTCCTGAATATAAATTTTGTGAAGTCAAAGTAATTTCCAGTAGCTCTCGAAGGGCAGCGTGCTTTAGTAAGGTCTTGGAACTATTATAATAGAAATGCATTTTTAGAGACAGCGGTAGGTAATAGAGTCTGTTGGGTAAACAAGGATAGGCGATAGCACAACATTTTGAGATTTCATGCTGCCACTCACTCCAGGGAAACAGAATTCACCTAAGTTCTAAGAACTTCAGAAATAGGCATCATCTAATGTAGAGAGCATTAAAAAAGAATAAACTCCAAATTCTGCGCTGATTTATTTATTCTTCTAGCCAGCATTTTCAGCTAATGGCTAAACTATTAATATTCTGAGAACAGAAGAGACCTTTTCTTGACAGCTGTTTCCATAGCTCCTGCCTTGTTGTGTCCTTGTTTGATAGTAAATGAAGATGGCTTTTGAAAGTGTCATAACTGCCACACTAGCTGAACCATGATAAAGTAATAATAATGAATTTCTTTTCAGGCAATTGGATAATTTATGGAGTACTGTGTGATGGTCAGGTATAATAGTAACACTTAGCATTTTTATACATTCTTTGTGCTTTGTAGCTATCGGTCAGTCAATACAACATCTTTATGAGGTAGATGGGTGGTGCTCTTCTTTTACAATGAGCAAAATAAGACAAGAGGCAAATGACTGCCCAAGGCTACGCAATGAGAAAGTTGCAGAATTGGGATTAAAGCTGGGGTAAATATACAAACATTTACTTCATTGATGATATTTGTTCTGCATATATGGCCAATAAACTAAGAGGGATACAAAATTCCCTGTTAATAGAGAGATGAAGAGATGTAGATTTTTTTTTAATAGCAGACTGTCTTCAGTGGAACTGTAAGCACTTTATTTAAATGTTTCTTAAAAGTTGCTCTGTGAACTCAGCTCAATGTAAAATAAAACAGACATAGAATGAATTTTATGTAAGTAAGTAAGCATGTTAGTAAAAAATTCATCCAGGACCTTTAAGTACCTGAATCTATATAGTGAATTTTTGTTTGTTGCCTGATACGATGCATCTTTGAGATGAAATTTAACATGTATTTTTATTGACAAGATCAAAGCATACTTCTGAAATCACTGATAGGCATTGTGATGTCTTCATCCTCTGCCTTTTAGTGAAAAGGAGATGGAGCTGATAACAAAGCAGAGTATTTGATGGACAATCAGTGACACAGGAAGTAACTTTTTGATTAACCAGCTAATCTTCACCTGTAAGGTGCTGTGTATCTCTACATTCTTATCTTGCTGGGACAAGGATATCTGACTAATAGAGCATTTTATAAATTAATGGAAAGACAAAAGTCATGTGAGTAAAGGTATCCATTTGTTATGAGGTATCTTAATATAATAATTTTATAAAATGAATACTTTTTTTCAGAGTACCCCCACATACTTATGTGTTGTGTCTAAAATGTTTCTAGGATCTGAGTTAAGTCATTACCAGCTATTTCAGGAATCTCCCTTGAACATGAGACACCTTGACCTTTTGGGTCAGAGTCTTAAACTGAAAATTAAATATGCCAACTGGAAGGCAGAGGTAGTGTTTTTCAAAGGGGCTCCTGGTAGAAAAGCAACTTGTCTGTGTCCCAGGCAATGGCTCCAAGCATCTGCTGAATTCAAAGCACTTTACTAGCCTGCTAAGTACAGATGTCTCTCCTAATTGTGCTGGTTTTCCTGCTTTGTCTTGCCCAATCCTGCTGTACACTGTAGTGAAAACACACCCTTATTTTCTCCCCTCACTGAAAATATTTCAGTCAGATAACTTTGAGAATATCACTTTAACTGGTTTACTGCATAGAGTATGCATGCACATGGCATGGCACCTGTACTTTACAAAAAATACAAACAGCAATAGTTATAAAACCGCTGGGAGCAGCCATTATGATGTCTTGCACCATCATCCCATCAGCCCTTGTAAGGGCAGGGATGGGGGAGGGAAACATCTAGGTCCTGCATGCACAATTTTTATGGGCCATTTGCTGAGATTTAGGGAAGGAGTGTTACTACTCTGTTGTTATTATTACATATGTGAGTACATGGAGCTGGTTGGGATCCACCCAAGGGTTCTAAGGGAGCTGGCGGAAGAGCTCACTGAGCTCCTTTCCACCATCTACCAGCAGCCCTGGCTAACCAGGAAGGTTCCTGTTGATGAGGAGGCGAAAAAATGTGTTGCCCATCTATAAGGGCTGGAAGGATGATTTAGGGAACCACAGGCTTGTCTTGATCTTGGTGCCAGTGAAGCTCGTGGAGCAAATAATCTTAAGTGCTATCACATGGCAGGACAGCTGGGGGATCAGGCCCAGCCAGCACAGGTTTGTGAAAGTCCTGCTTGACCGACCTGACAAGATTTCCTATGACAAGGTGATCTGCTTGGTGGATGAGGGAAATACTGTGGATGTGTCTAACTGGACTTTAGTAAAGCCTTTGACACCATTTCCATCAGCATGTCCTGGAGAAACTGGCTGCTTGTGGCAGATTGGATATTAGTAAAAATGTCTTCACCAAAAAGGTTATTCAACCCTGGAACAGGCTGCCCAGGGAAGTGGTTGAATCACCATCCCTGGGGCTATTTAAAAGACATGTAGATGTGACACTTAGGGACATGGTTTAGCAGTGAGCTTGGCAGCACTGGGTTGATGGTTGGACTTGAGGATCTTAAAGGTCTTTTCCAACCTAAATAATTTTATGATTCTATGATTCCATTCCATGAATTGCTACAAAACAGAGTGGTAAGTTGGACATGGAGACTTTGGTCTCTGTCCTTTCATGGAAAGAAAGAAGAAATAACATTTATTCTGCTTCAGTTTAGTACTTGATTCAGGTGCTTGTACACAGCTCACTTACACTGGGGTTTCCCACCCGACCTCCAGCTGCCAGTGCAGTGGGGCACAAGTCTCTCTTAAATCCTCTGTCTTATCTATAGCCATAAATAAATAAACTCTGTCCTAAGAATCGGCCATGCATATGTCAGCATCAGCTGGGCTGGTCACTATAAGGCTCTGTTTATAGTCAATGCAAAGAGCAGAGTTGTGGGATGAGGTTTTTCTGACCTATTTTGAAAGTCTTCCTTAGGATGAGAAGAATGGCACCCCGGAGTCTAATGGGCATTAACTTATTCTCTATCGACTGGAGAGGGCCAGGAGGGCTGGCTTTGGTGTGTTTGCACTAGAGATGTGCAATCTTAATTGTAAGAATCTCACTGAGTGTGACTGAGCACAGAGCAGCCTGGGGCAGTTTGGGGCAGCTGATCCATGACTTTGTTACTGATTTCTTGGGATGCCACTTTGCCTTAAGTTGAATTAAACTGCAGACGCCCTTCTCTGTGCAAGTCAGAGCGCATGGTGGAGGCTTGCCACAAGATTCCCCCAGTGCAGCATATTCAGCAGTTCTGCAAGAAATTTTAATTTCTTTTTGGTTGTAGAATCAGAGAAAATTTAAGCATAGAATTCAGAATGCCAGTAGTTCTCCTGCATAAACCTGGCAAGAACTTATAATCCGTTCAGCTGCCGTTTTCAGGCAGAAATTATCCATCTGTACTGCTGATTAATATGTCTGCTGACTTTACCAATATTAACAGGCCTTTCTGAAGAGATATTATTACATTAGAAGTGATTAAAGATACATTCCAAGCAGCAATGATTCTTGGAACCATACTTGTTATTGAAGTGTTGACAACATTGATATCAGGATTTTAATATCCTGCTTGATAATTAAACTTCTGCCTGGCACAGATTTCCTCTGGGTCTGCTCTATGGGATCCAGATATTACTTCTGAGTTACTGAAGAGCATTATATTCAGGTACTGGTCAGTGAAAGACTGACATTAGTGCTTTTGTCTTGGCTATGTTTCACAAAGATGAGCCTAAAGTAACAAAAAGCAGCTGCCAGCTGAGGAGAAAAATTCAGGTTCTCTAGTCTTTGCATCTTCCAGCTTGTCTTCAGTTTCAGGGTAGAATGCTTCAGGGTACTCTGTGCTAATAGATTTTCATTTAACAATGTTGGGGTGGGGGCAGGGGGAGGGAGGTAGTTAGTCTAAGGAAAAGAAAGAAGATTCATAAAGGAAAACAACATCAAAGAATGATTAACTCCTTGCAGATGTCAGTGTGGTACGGCACATTTTACATTAATTATTGGTGTTGTCTGCTGTTCTTCTGGAGTGTAGAGAAGAATGGGCTCTGCTTCAGTTCACTGCTTAATTCTTCACTTCCTTTAAATAAATGAAATAAAAGACAGCTTATTAAAGAAGAGGCATTGTTTGTATGTTTGGATTCTGCTATAAAATGATAACTTCTATTTTACTGGTTTTCTAATATTTGTTATTTTTTCGGACTTTTTAATTTAAATATCTTTAGTGTGGCTTTCTAGGGGAAGAAGGGTTGTCGTAACACACTGCATGTGTTTGCATAGCTTTCCAAGTCTTCCTCTGGATAAATTTGTTGACAGATATCCATCCAATGAAACGAAAGAGGAAGTGCTCTAAATAAACATAATTTTAAAGAAAGTATACAGCCAAGCTGAAAAGAAAGGCCCTGCAATACCCTAATTGAAAGAAAACTGCAGAGAGAATTCACATACCAGGTAATTCATATGCAACAGAAAAAGTAGTGGCAATCCTGGATTTGAAAACACATCATTTGTTGCTCACAGTTAGATATCAGAGATGGAATTCATGTACGATGACACTACATATCTACAACATGGACAGCTACACCCGAACCATTCCCACTGGAGTTCCTTTGCAATCAGTAAATACACAAATACTGAATAGTGGTTATTTTTAGGATAAGAAGAAGGATTTTTAATAAGGGTCTCGTTGAGAGTTTCTAGGAAGCTGATGCCTTCAACAGTCAAATTGAAAGGACACAAATATGGCACAGGCTTTGTCATATCTGGCTCGTATATTCTAGAGCATATCACATGGCACTAAATGCCTATGCTTGAGCATCTAAGTTGAACCCTATTAGTCCTAAACTTGGTCAGTAAACTCCTGGGATTATATGCATCCTTTTATGCCATTTTTCCAGTGCTATGATCGAGTACAAGATGCTTCCCCTAAATTGCTTCCCTTGATGTGCTTCTTCTGGGAGTTACCCAAAGTGTCTTGCCTGAGTATTGAGTCAAAGAAATTGACTTAACAGCATGATACTGTTAAGAAAACATTCCTTTATTACAACACTAGGGCTGTGGAGGGGTGTCCCTCCATGGTATGTCCACCTCAACAGTTTTCTTGTGAGTTTGTATATCTTTTACATTATGAGATCCCCTGAATTCCTCCTCCAAGTGCTGCCCACTCAGTACATCATCCACATGTAGTGTCCATTGTCCGGAACCACAGCTCCTTTTGGGGGTCATTTCCATGTTGTGGCTCTTAACGCGTGCACTGTTCACATGTGCTGATTTAAGGGCCTCTTACTGCTAAGAAGTCCTGGCATTCCTCTTTAGGTAGCCACTGTCCCATCTCCCTCTTATCTAAGCAGTTCTCCTGTTCTTCCTTGATTTAATGTTCTGGAGGGGTGTGGGTCTTTGTAACTGGAGCCCAGATATGTAGTTTTCCCCCATCTTCACGGCCCCTTGTTGTCTTTGTCCTCAAGCAGTTTCCTGTTGCAGAGTAGTATTTTAACAGCTAAGCAAAAATGTTAAACTTATATTTATGAAGTTACAGAGTTTAGACAGAACTACAAAATTAAGCATAACTACAAAATTCTTTGTATCGTGCCTTCAATATTTCCCCTTCCTCTTATGCCTGTATTTTTGGCGGCAGCAGCAAAGGCCACACTGGTTTATATAAAACATTTAAAACATACTAACTCAAGTTCTATTCGGAGTCCTTTTGCAGCACAATGAGCGAGATATTGAATAACTGTCTCTAACAGACAGAGCTTTATTGGAGAAGGAAGAAGAAGAAGAAATCAACTATAATTATGGGAATCTGAATGGCTGATGACAGGGAAGATGACCAGAATCTTTGCTCTTTTTCCTCTCTGTGCTGGAGAGCTGTGCTGTTTGGTGTGTTCAGCACCAACTACATTCACTCCTAGTGGTGCCACTTAATGTTGCTCCTCACCAGCTTCTCCATCCTTGTTCACTGTTCTGTTCTTTCTCAATGTTCTCTGTCTGAATGTTCTATTCTTTCTCAAACGTAAGTCCACACCCAGAAATGAGACAAGATACCTAATTCACATGGGTTTCCAATTGGTTTCAGATCAAGCTGGACACACAGACAGACAGAAATTAGATTCTCAAGTACCTTCCATGAATGTGGGTCTTCCTATTCTTGGAAGACCAAGTTGAGGAGAACAGAAGATGGAAAAGAATAACAAGGGTTTTTTGCAACAGGAACTTATTTCTTGGATGTTTTCCAGGTTATTTTGAAATGTGTTTTGAGGCATTTCAGTCTCTGCATAAGGAAATACTCTAAGAGGCTAGTGCAAGTTCTATTATTCCAGTCATAGATGGGAGAGGCAGTATGGAAAGAGCTGTGCCTCTCATAATTCAAATCCTAGTGTCGCGTTCCTAGGGATTTAGGAGTGGCTGGGTTTAATCTTGAAATGGGAGGTTCTAATGTTCTGTGTGTAGATGTTATAGGTAATTTATAAAGATATATATTTTTAATTGATTGCTAAATTGGGGCTTTATAGAACAGTTTTGCCATTATTGTTCAGAGTGACATTGAATAATTATGTAATTTTGATTTTAGAAGGACAAAGTCTTCTTTTCCTTTTGATAACAGCATATTTAACAGGTGTATTGTAGACTATTAATTCTTCCACAAAATATGCCTTATAGTTTTATCTAGTAGTTTTTCTGTCAAGCTGAGAATGAATGGCTAAAACTTGGAAAGGGTGAAGGAGAATGTTCATAATTATGCAAATACAACTTTGCAGTGAAAGGAGATTTTGCTCTCTAGTGGGATCTGACAGGAGTTTATGTAGCAGAGGTTTGTAAGACTGTGTAGATAAATGACGATGATATACAGCCTTCAGTATTTAAATCTGCAGCTCATCCATTTTAACCGGACTCTTTGGAGAGAGACCCCTTTTCAGGCCTTTGTTTAGAGTGCAAAAAGTTGAACATCTGATTGAGCCAAGGTGTCCCTCTGAGCTACAGATAGGCCAGTTTTCTGTGACTGACAGCAAACCAAAACCAGTATGGCTATTGCCACATCCAGCTGGCTGTGATGCCTCAGGTCTATTAACTTTGTATGATTTATACCTTCATAGAGCAGGAGTTTACTTCATCAGGAATCTGATAAGAGGTCTGAACTCTTGCTTCCTGGTCTTTAATAAAAACAGCTAAATTGCATTGTCACTGTATTTTCTTGCTTTGGGGTTAGTGTGTAACTATGTGTATTCTGTGTATGCAATATTATCAATATACACATTGATAATTTTATGTACCATGGTGTCTTGCTTGAAAAGACAATGCGTTGTGATGTAGGAATCCTGGAAGGTTTTTCTATGTCATCATAAAATTAAAAATTATTATGTTCAAGGAGGACAGATTTTAATATTTAAGTTGTTGACATATATGAATGTATACATTATTGCAAAAAGTTCAATGGCCACTAAAAAGAAGGACAAATCCAGTCTTTTGAGGAAGACTGACAGGAACGGTGTATCTCGGGAAGAGTTAGTGAACTGAGTTTAAAGCTGTCAATGTATAAAAATCCTCCCAGGGGACTTTATTAAATATTTTGACAGGATTCAAAGTTAGGATTAACACTTCCACTTTTTTGCAAAAAGAAAGCAAAGAATCAGATTCCTTGGGCTGCTCAGGCAGCTTTGCACTGTGTCAGCAACACAAAGCGATAACAAAGCTTGTTTAACAGGCCTGTTAAACCTGGTTTACAGCTGCTTTGCATCACTGGAGTGGTACAAAGCAGCCGGCATCCACTGGCAAATCTGGCTCTACATACTTAGCTGTCTGCTGCTAGTGCTGGTAGCAGCAAGATGACTGTGAATGACCCCAGCATGAACTGCATGAGTGATGTTTGGTAATGGTAGGGCTGGACACCTGGCATGGAAGCCAGAAGGGTGTAAAAAGGCAGAGAAAATCTTTTCTGGTGCTAGAGCTAAATCGACTTACAGTGAAAATTCAAGTAATTTTTTCTCCCAATATTTCTTATGTCCTGTGTTTCTCTGCTTCACAGAGCCCTTTTTCTAGGAATCCCTTTGGAACAACCTGCTGTGGAGATGGAAGATTTTTCAATAAAAGGAGAAAACCTCTAGTGCCTTTGCCTTATTTTCATTGCTTCACTGGTTTAAAGTGGCTGACACAGCATCACTGTAGGTATCAGTCCTTATTGAAGTGCTGTTTTGTTCTGTGGCATTTTCCTGACCTGAAATCACAGGCCAAAGCTGTGAGTGACTTGTGGGCAAACCTGTGGATCTGACTTGTGACAAGGAGAGGTCACCTTGTATGCCTTCCCTGGAGATTTTTTTTCTGAGAATATTTGCTTCCTAATATAAGCCTGTAGGTCTGTGTTTTTGAATTTTTGTGCAGTGCATATGTCCTCCTTACAGGCAGGGTTGGAGACAAAACATCTAAGTTCATGATGCTGAACCTCTCTCATGCATTTTTTAAACTGCTTTGTTAAATTTACCACTGTTAAATGTTAAATAATGGCTTCAGTGGGCTTCCCCTGCGTGGAGGGTGCTGGCAGTTGGAGGCTGGTAACACCTCTGAAAATCTTTTGCAGGGATGTCCTATCCCAGAAAGTGCATTGGTTTGTTTACAGACCAGATGAATTGCAATGAATTTAACATCCACAAATGCTGTCAACTTTAGCTATTTGCATGCTCAGTAACGAGGCAGCTAAAAAGTTGTTTTATTAAAAAAGGAAGTCTCTAAGCTCTAGGAAAGCATCTTTTGGCTGAGCAGTGACTGCTTCAACTAAACTGAACTAAAATGGAGAGAGAAGGCACTGGAGATCTACCTGCGACCTTGTTTCTTGTCATCTGAAGCTCCCATTCATCAAAGTGCATACCATCTTCCTGGCCTCCTTGCTGAGCTGGGACAACCAGGAAATGACAGTGTTTAAAATTGCCTTCTCTCACCTCCACCTTCTCAAGAAACACCCCTTCTTTTCAAGCAAAGAGCTATCTGCAGCAAATACTGAATGAGCTCATTCGTCATGGCCAGCCGTTTGTCAGCTCCAGTTGGGATTGCTGTATAATGCTCTTCCAGCTGGTGCACAGTAGGGCTTGGGCTACCCCATACTCCAGTTCCCATAGTGACTGCTGCACTCCTGGTGGCTGGTTAGTGCCCTGGTTCACTCTTCACAGCTATCAGTAAAACAAACCTTGGTTATTTCAAAGGGTCTTTTCCAGTATGATTTTTTTAACTGCCTTAACTGTCATGACCAAGAAATAAAGACAAGGTCTACAAGTACCTGAACCAAAATTTTCTCTGCTGAAAAAAAAAATAGCTATTAAACCAAATTTTAGAACAGAATAGGTGAATTAAGCATCCTACTGTTCCCATTATGTGGCCACATAATAGTCTTCTCTTTAACATTATTAGAATGGTGCTCTCAACCTCTAAGCACCAGCAGTTCTTTTTATCACAAATCCACTCAAATAAGAGAAAAGAAAATGTGGCAAGTAAAAAAAAAGCAAATGCAGAAAACAACATACAAGGATATCTTAACAGCATTTTGACAATGGAAACAGAAAAAATGTTGACTAGCCCACAAAGTCACCTGGATACCTTAGGCATGGACAGAGAGTGCAACATAATTAGACACAGTGATGATGGGTAGCATACAGTGCAATAGGTTAAAAATTCTGGTATCTCTTTTGTAAATTCCCTGCAATGGTCTCTCCTGAATGTTAGGATCTTTGTGTGGGTGTATAAACATGGGTAAGAAAAAAAATAACAGAGTTAAGTGAGCGGCCAAATCTCTCATGTTAGAACAAGTTTGCTGACAAGGCACAGAAATGTGTGAAAAGCCCTGCAGCAAACGTTCAGCGTGCTCTGTTTTTCACCAGAGGACAGCTGGTACACAGATGGCCTGGTATCACAGAAGTACAAAGCTGATTTAAGCCACGCATGTTTCCCCTCGTGAGTTGGCATTACACATTGTAGCTGTAAGCAAAGTTTTCTCCTGCCATCCCAGCCCAAAGAGGTGGGACAAGGCAGATTTTGAGGAAAGGATTGGATTGTTGCCTAACAGTCTTTGTGACCTTCTTGGTTAATTATATCAGGTTTTAGAATACAGTTTCATCTTGGGAAGTTGGTTTGGGCTATTAGCATTTCTGAAGAGTTTTCTCTTCTGCAATGCAGTGCTTTCTGAAGTAGGTTGGATTGCAAATGGCTTTGCTTACTATATATTTTTTCTAAAAATCCAACATGCAAAATGAGTATTTCAGAAGAAGGGTTCTAGCTGAATAAAGCTGGCACCAGTCTGACTCTTCAATGATTCTTCCAAAAGAAAAGGACTCTGTTTATTTTCCTTGTCCATAAATGTGGCACAGTCTTTGTGTTTTCAGATTCTCTGTAGAGACCACTAATCCTGAGAGACTGCAATGAGAGGGAGCAGATTTCCACATCCTATTTATGTGCAAAAGATCAATAAGGCTAAACAGTTTTCTCTGTCTTAGGTTTTCTTGTAGGGACACAGTTACCTGACATATAGTAAAGTTTGTAGGGCAGTGTGTCCTGTTCAGTTCTAACTTTACCCAAACAAGAATAGTCGGCCTGGTTCTTGTTGTCATCCTTGGGAATATTTATCTTTTGGGGAATTTATCTTTTTTTAGTGATTAGATGTAATGGAGGGTGGAGGGATGGTAAGTAGTCCGAAGGGTGCCTCTGAGCAGGGATCATTGACTCAGTGTGGTAACAGGCTTTCACATCCATGAGTCGAAAGGCTTATGAGTTTTACCGGGGATAGCAATGGCCCAGATGCAACCCAGATTCCCATTATAAAATCCCGTGCTCTGTGTTTCTAGTTTTGTTTCATATGTTGCTTTCTGCTGGCCTCTGTATTCCAAGAAATATGTACAGACAATCCTGACTCTAAGTATAAAATAGTGAAGTGTCATTTTCCATGTATTCAAAGAAACAAATGAATGCAATGACACTTTCTGTGGGGAACAGCTAATTTTTATCAAATAACCTTGTATTATTGAACGGCGTTGCTTGCATATACGAGGAACCCTGAAAAAAATTGCAACATTCATCTGAAATTCATTTTTTTTTCCAAGATGCTGCTGTAGAAAACAGATTATCTGGGATATGTTTCACAGATTTATTATCCAAGCCACAAAAGAAAAATTTTTCACATTTTGCTTGCTTACTTGTTCATTTTTTTTCAAAATATTTGTGATTTGTGTAACCAAAAGAGAGGAAGAGTCTCTCTGATCTTAATTCTTTGTTTATAGTGAGTCATGCACCACCCTGGAGAGTCACAATTGTTTGGATGAAAAATTTGTGTAGAATGCACATCATTTGTATATTAATTCAGTCCGTCTCTCCCAATTAATGAAAACATTATTAATCTCATAATTATGTTCCCGTCTTCTTTTTAAAGCATTCAAGATTACTTCTCCTATTATTCCTAGCAGCCAAAGCATACTGGAGTCAGTTTGCTTTACAAGTGTCACTAAGTGAGTGAACTGGAGCAGTCCTTGGAGTGATTCATATCGACTGCTTTGTGCTTTGATCAGCCTTTTTGGTTTGTTTCTCTATAAGGTACCTCTGAGGTCATAAACCACTTGATATTTAAACAGCTAAGTATATATTTGAATTAATTTTATGAAAATTCTGTCTGAAATTATAGTAAATATATTTTCCAGTGTGGGTAAAAGTAATATTTCATACAAAAAGGACCCTCAACATACCTGAAGTAATGTAGTTGTGTAATATTACTTTGAATAATGGATCTCTAGCACATATATAGGTTTTTTTATAGTTTATAGTACAACAGGAGTCTCTTAGCTGATTAGAGTAGCTATTGTGACTGAAACATGCAGAAGTGAAAATGGAGCAACTGTTCTTCTTACCTTGTCAAAAATTTAACCAAAAGGAAAATCATCTGTCATACTGAAGATTGAGAAGATGTGGCTATATATTACCAAAATCACAGCAAGCTTTGTTTCCCTGCTTCCTGGAATAAGTTTGTAAATGAAGAATTTTATATCTTCATTTTGTGCCCCTAGAATTTCAAAAGGATCTGCAGGTTTTAATTTATAGTTCACCTGCCATTACTGAAGACAGAAGCCTTTCTCTTACCTTTGTTCCCTGCTTCTAAAACTAATAATTCATCTATGGATAAGAGCTATCAGAAATATTCCTATCACTGACTAATTTAGTCACTTTCAGACAAAATTTTGCCAGTAAAAAGAGGAGAGTTTAAAGCAACATTGGGGAAACAAGTATTAAACTTGAATTATAGTAAGTGTGAATGTTCAATGTGGAATCACTCTTGCCTAAGTGTAGATGTCTACACTAGAAATGTTTGTTCCAAGTGGCCTGTGGAGAGCAATGAATATTTCTGGAGTATGTTTTACCTGATCTGGTTTCGATTTCTTAGGGTCTTCCCTTGAAATGAATTTCAATCCAAATATTGTTTCACACTGAAAAGGAGTCTGATCTACAGATTTGGAAGTGAATGAAAGCCAGAAAGTTGCACTGAGTACATTTATATTTTGGGGCAGAAGTCCTGCTCTACCTCACTCATTTTACTTCCATTTTGAGTACCCATCCTGTTACATACTTCTGTGTTGTATTGCACAAACTATGACTTTAATCAAGCCAAGTAGTGGGAATACTTGTCATGTTTTAGATAAGGCTGAACATGTAACTAAAATACCAGAGTTGATTGTCCAGAGTTGTGTACAGCCTTTTAAAAATACTGCCATTGAAAAGATCTTTTCTAAAAAAAAAATTCAGAAATCTAGCTATATGTGTAAAATTGGCATTTAAGCATTTGGGAATCAAAAAGTAAGGCTTTGGTTGTTTATACCCATGGGCTATTAACCTTAGAATCAATAACACTGATTTCTCACAGGGTCTGAAAAACAAACTCAGCCTGTAAACTGCAACATAATAACTGACTTCCGAAGAGTGGTAGATGTGAGCATTTTTTGTAGAACTTTCCCTTAACTGTGACATTGTTTGAGATGTTCATATTAGCTTCATTAATCTTGGCAGACACTGCTGACTGCAACAATTTAATGAGCCAACTATTAATGAGTATTTAATTGTGGTCTACTGTCAAAGCAAGTTTGTGATGAAGTCCACAAAAATTAATGGCCATATACAATCTCTGAATCAGTGCAATAGAGAATATCTGTGATAAGCAGAATATGAAAGACTAATTTCAAAGCTTTGTTGAGGGAAAATATGGTGAAACCTGACTACATTTTAGATGGGTCTGAAAGTAAAATTTTTTAATGCATTCCCTCTCTCATAAACAACACATTCTTTTAATCCCTGTGCCACATTTCAAAATGAAAAGTTCAGGAAAAAAGTTATGCAGATGCCTCACTGAATGTTATCAGGTTTTGATAGCACTGAATCCTATGGAAACTATTCTTACATTGTTGTAATGTGTCTGGTATGTAAAAGCATTGGGCTGCCTCTTGTCAAGAAGAAATGTATTGTTCTTGGAGAAGTAATCCTTAAAATTTTCTTTCTCAGGAAAATGAGAAAACTTTTGTCCAGCTAATTAGAAAAGCTGTTTCATTTTTTATACTTTCCTACTTGTAGTAGATAGAGTTTCCTCAGCAGAAAAAAAGAGGGATGTGCTAGGTAAGTATGAAAAATGAAGTGCATATGGGATAAAAAGCAGAAAGGCAAAAATCAAAATGTTAAACCATCCATCTAGAAAATGAAGGGACAAAATAAATATTTTATCAAATATGAGAAAACAAGTAACAAATGTGAGCAAACTGGAAAAAACATTAAGTGAAAAATCAGATGACACAAAAATTTATTGACCAAGCTAAAGAAGTCTGAGATGACATGAGAAACAAGCTCATAAGTGGCTGAGCCACAGGTTTACAACACTAACCAGTGTACAGATTTCTTGTTCATATTCTTGAATGTGAAACCGATGTCCAATTTCATGTTAAATTATTCCAAGTTGTTTCATTAATGGAGATATTGCTCTGATAATGCTTCCATCATTCAACCTGAATATACAGATTTCCCCAGAATGGTAATTTACTTGATTAAATTGCAGATAATACCAGAAAAAAGGCTATTAAGTAACTATTTATAAAATGGTAGCTTGAGCTGACAAGAATAAATCTGATTGTGTATATTTTTCTTAAACCTGAATATCTGTATTTTCTGTCACTAATGAATTCTGGTTTTGAAAAAGAAGTACTGCTTTTTATATTGGGCAATAAATAATGAGTGCTAAATCCTCTTGTAAAGAGAAGCCAATTTACCTTCCTGATTTTAATTCAGTGGTAAGATTTAATTGTTAGAAGAATTTGGATTAATGTAAAAAAGTTCAGAAAATGCAACATACGGATGATAAAGAAGTGGATTTACTGCAACAGATTGATGTTGTCCAATGTAGCCAAGTCTTACTGACCTTTTTTTTCAGTGCTTGTACAGAAAATACCATATGATAACAGTATGATTTTTGTTGTAAGAATCCCCTCATGGATTTGAAGTTCAATCATGTCTCAAAGCAGGGCTAACTTTAAACCCAGATCAGGATGCTCAGGGCCAATCCAGCAGAGGTTTGAAAATCTCCAGGGATGGCAGTTCCATGGCCTGTCTGATCATCCTATTCCAGAGGCTTAGCCATTCCCATGTAAATGAATATTTTCGTATGTGTAATCAGAATTTTCCCTGTTGCAGCTTCTAACCATTGCCTCTTGTCCTTTAGCTGTGCACCACAGTGGAATTTAATGTGTCTTCTCTGTAACACTCTTTTGTGTTGTAAATGACTGCAGCTAGATTTCTCTTTCAGCCTTTTCTTCTCAAGACTGAACAAAACGTGATTATGTAAAGTATTCCAGAAATTTTGATCTACAGGAAATTATATGAAATTCAGTTTTATATAAAGTGACCTCAGAAAAATCTCTGCAGTGACCATCCGAATTCATGGGAGTGTAGACATGCAGTAGACATCCTCTTTTGACTCCGTCCCTGTGCAGCTGCATTTGCCCTGTGACACAGGTTGTGCCTGTTTGCCTCATTCCAGGAGTTCATTCTGGGTCATTCACAAAGTGCTCTTGTGAGGGAGGATTTCTGATGTGTGTGTGTGTGAGAGACATGCAGTATCTTTGATTGGAGACGCTGATAAAGGACTCCTGTCTAAGCACACATAACATTCACTTTTAGGTTGTTAACTGTGAGAAAATGTAGCTGTATCATTGCATCACAGCATGGCCGTCGAAGTTGGAAGGGACCTCTGGAGCCATTTGGTCCCATGCCTGGTATAACACAGCCCACACCATCCTCTCAAAACTAGGCTTGATGAAGGCACGTTGGCTTTGTCCAAGAGCCTTGGGATTAGAGCACTCTGGAGACTCAAGGTCTGTCCCCACTTGCATCCAGGGTGGCTTTGACCCACAAATCTCCCTGTGGACAGGTCTACAGTGACCAGCCTATGGGCGACAGAGACAGGGTCACCCTCTTGTGTGGAAACAATGGTGCTGGCAAAAAGGAATCAAGCTGCATATTTTGTATGAGTGGATTGAACAGCTCCAGGAAATGCTGCCTGGTGTGGGAAGGTCACTGTTTACTCTTAAATCCCCTAAATGGGCAACAGTGTGGCTTTGACCTCCTGTTTTCCTGAACAGTTCTCCTGCTTAATTTGGGAGCAAGTGCAGACCAGGGACCTATTCCAGCTGTCAGTTTGCATGTGGCCATCTCATTCTGGAAGTTAGAAAAGTTTAGAGGCATAGATGTGTTGTTGATGCCATAATGATTTTTTGCTTTTTCTTTTATACCCCTTTTATACACTCTTTTATATAGCTTTTATGTATCCTTATTAGCCTACATAGTTATAATTCTTTAAGTTTGATAACTTCCCTTAGACCCAGTATTTCGTTAAGCCAAGAGACCAAACATTCTAAAAACCCCAGACACCAAGGTCCTCTCCAGAACACATTCTGTAAACAAAGATGGGCCCATCCAGGGGGAGGGTTCCTCATGAGGGGTCTCGCTCAAGTCCCTCACTGGGGAATCTTTGATAGATATGCTAATTTTTTCAAGGCACATAATTGTATACACATCACATCGTGGGTGGCCGTTTTTTCGGGGGGTATTTCGGGGTGCATTTCGATGTGCATTTCAGCACACCTAAGGATCCTTAAATAAATACTGAGGTAAAACCCTTTTCCCCTCTCAACTGTGTTTAGCTCTCTTAATTTTAAGACCAGGAAAAGGCATCTCTATGCCACATGACCTGGGGGCTAGGCAATGACCATGAACACATCTAGTTCATGAACTAGACCATGAACACATCTTGCTTACATACTGTCTTAGAGAAAGATGGTGTGCATGAGAAGAAGTATGATTCAGTCCTGGGGCTAACTGTTAGTATTGTCCTGGACTCTTGTCTCTCTCTCTCCTGAGTGGTTCCTACATTTTACACTAAATGGCTGGCTGTTAAATTGTAGCAGTAGAAGCTGTGACCACTCACACAGGTGTCCTTGTCCAGGCTAAATGCCATAAACTCTGGATTACCAAGTCAAACATCTGCCACTGCCATTGCTTCCTCTGTCTCTGATTCTATAAAGTTTCAGTTCATCCACAATAGGATCTATGTTCCCGTTCACAAATGCTTAGAAGTGACAGTTTGAGTGTTTTCCTGTAAGTAGTAATTGCCTTATCTCTTAGGCAGAGAAGCTTATTGAACCCTTGGTTCCCCACTGCCAAGATGAGCACAGGAGCAAGTAGGAGTTTATATGAAATCAACAAATGGTGTATCCTTCTCTGTGGCATTTTAAAGGAAAGTAGAAGACACTCCACTTGGTGTGCTGGAAATACCTGCTAGATCACTTACCAAAGGGACTTATATAGGGAGGTGACTGTCTTCGGAACCAAACCAGGTGTAGATAATGAAGTTATCTGCTGCTCAGCTCTACAGGCTTGCTGGTCTGCACAAAGTTACAAGTCTAGGAGGATGGCTGGGTGTCTGTCAGCTGAATGTGGAGTTATTGTCTGTTTGGGCACAGACACTTACGCAGGCATGTCTCTGTTTCTCTGTTCTTAAGTATTTCCCCGATCCCCTCCTGCCAAAGAAAGGGCACCTGTGTACCTTCTGTGTACAGGACAGTAGGTGCATCTGGCATGGTGTCTGGCTTGTGCATGACACAGCCTGCAGTGTCTGACCTTGTGGCTGGAAGACTGTATGGCAATTCTGTAAGCCATGAAGCTAGCCAGGATTTGGAACTTTTGGTTCTTAAAAAGTAAGGTGGCTTTATCTACATCTATATCTAATAACCAAAAAAATCCATTTGATTTAAAAGCATTTGTTTGGGCCCTTGTAAATAGAAATGGTTGCCTAACTCCTTTTAGGATTTAACCTTTCAAAATCTTGGCTGGAGTCCCAAACACATGTGGAAGAGCAAACTGAGCCTTCTAAATGTGGCAATCAGCCATTACCAGTTGCTGAGAACCCATGTGACAGAAGCAGGGCCAAGTCCTGAGATGTGAAACAGTTCAGCTCAGTAGCAGTCATCACCTGCAGCTGCTTGTTAACTTGTTGAACCTAATGTGATAATGAGAAATGCATTGGTCTTGACATTAAATACTTGTGCAGACATCCAGAGAGAGGATGTTTAAGAAGTTTTGGGATCAGAAAACAGAGATGAGGGGTGGAAGCTTGTGTCCTTTGTCCTCATGGCAAACTTCAGTGAAATGTGAGGAACGGACAAGGTAACAGCTGGGAACAGATGATAATGAGTCTATTTGATATTACTGAGGTGAACAGGCTAAAAAAAATAATATTTTCACTTGAGAGAGAGAGATGTGGCTTCAAAAGACTGCTGAATGTATCAATCTTTGTCATGCAGGCCAAGTTGTGCTGTTGAAACAGAAGTTTTTGTAATCCAGATCTAGAACTCTCCACTTAGGAATATATGAAGGGTGATGGTATCAGTTTGAGACCTTTTGATTTAAACTACCATCCAATCAACTAAGATGAAATAATAGAACAATACTGATGCAATTTTTTTTTTTTTTACCAGAAGAACATTTTTTTCGGAATTTTGTATTTCTTGAAGTTGCACTGCTGTGTAGTTAAATTTTCTTTTTGAATGAATAAAATAATTTAAGTAAATTCTCTCAGTGGAGGGTGATAACAAAAAAATTGATACTTTTGGGCAGAAAGCTCTCCTTCATCATAGAATAATTAAAGTGTAGCATCATATCTTCATATATAAACACATGTATTAACACTTCTGTGTCTAGTTTAAAAGGAACTGGAAAATACAGTAATTTTCCAAGTTTCGTTTTTAATGTTATTACAGTCAAGCAAACCCAGCTGGTACTGCACTATTTCTGCTTTTCAGGATGGTGAAAATCTTTGAAAAAGTTCGTTGTGAGATTTCCAAAAATCATGCCACAAAGAGCAAGAAATCTCATAAGACTTACTAAAGAGTTTTTGAACATAGATATTATGGACTGGGTTCACTCTCATCCACAGAAAAGTGCATATATGAGTAGAATTAACACAAACTTATCTCTGAACACACTCCTATGTGGCTGAAACTTACTTCTGATAAAGTTTCTAACAGGAAGATTTTTGGCATTGACATTCTAAAACTTTTCATAATACATTCTCACTAGATGCCCATATACACCTCCTTATATCTCTTTATTGTGCACCTAATACCTTTATTTTTCAGATCTACTATTTGTTTGTCCAAAAGCTACAGCTGTAGCTTGTTAACAACATCTTGGAAAGACATGCTTGCTAAACACTATTTAGTCTGTCTAGTCTATCCTCATAGTATTGAATTTAATTGCTTTGGGTTTATATTAAATAATTAAGCAAGAATCAAAATGATTTAAATTTTTGTTCATTTTATGGATGTTCTGTGAATTCACAACACTATTATAGATACTGCATATACTGTAGATACTAGATTTTAGATGCTGTGTAGCTGGATTATTAGTACCAATAACATAATTTTTGCTATATGTTTTCTGGAGGTGTTCATAATATGCTGTTAGTTTGCAAGCAGAATAAGAAATGTGGCAGTTTCAGCTACAGCCCTTGAAAATCTCATGGTCTCAGGATATTGCTAGGAAGCTGCAATTCTAACTTGTGGAAATAAAAAGGCATGTTTGATATTTGGTGTGAGGAAGAATCCAAAGCTAACAGGTAATTTATTGGCTTCTGCTCACATAGGATCATACTCTGGCATTTCTGAATCACTTGGGATCCAAACAAATCTCCACATGCAGACTAAAATTCCATTGGATTCCTAAAGTTGTTTTTAAAATCTGTTTTAACGTTCTTGAAGCTTTTGATCTGCATTCAAGTGAAACTTGAGCCAACTTTGACATGTGGCTTCCAAACCCTTGGGTGAACATGAGCTTGCATTCTGGAACCTGATAGCAGAGCTGCAGCACTATGAAAACTTGCTTGGGACTATTTCACAACAGGTAAAATTCAGCATGGCTTGAGGCCAAGGTGCACTGCAGTTGTTTTCATCAACAAATTCTTCTGAGTTTATTTTTTCTTTTTAATTTTACTGTTTAGGGGAGAGCACTAAAACATTGGACTAAATGGGTTGTCTCAAAAATAACCAAACTTATGAATTGTCTGAAACAGGAGTTGAATAGTCAGTGTTTGATCTGCTCCAGTTTGGAACTGGATAAAACTTTTGCTCATGTGAACTCTTTGCTACCAACAGACAATAAAAAAATTACATCACAGGAAAATAAAAAGGAGATTTAAAGAAAATGTGAAGGAAAGCAGTTTCTTGACTGTACTGTAGCTATTCAGTTTACCTCCAAGCCCTGTTAGTTCACCCTAAATCAACTACTAAACATATGGTATGTGCAGATGGTTCATGCAGCTGCTCAGGCCTAGAATCCAGGTGGGTGTTTCTCTGCAGTTTTATCATATTTTGTTTCAAAATTGTGTTCCAGTTTTTAATGAGAAAGTTTATGAGAATGCAGCAATAAAAAATGTCTCAGGTTAAGAATGCTGGGGATAGACAGTATCCTCATTTGGGGCTAACTTGCATCATGCCTTGGTGTCAGGCCCTGGATCTGAAACAGGGACCCTCAGGGCACTTTTCTCAATTGGTATTTCAACACTGGCTTAATGTATATCCTGTTCATGGGTGCTGAGATTCCTGTACCAGCTCACCCCCACACAAGAAACAACACTAGATTTATTTCCCTAGAAGAGAAGATAACACTGAGGAAGGACTCCCAATAGAGCAGGTGGCCAGTGGGAGTTATTGGAATCAGATAAAAGTTATGTAGAGAGTTTGTAATTGCTAAATGTTCATATCAAGACTAAATGATGCTTCTGGGTAGTGTTTTTCCCCTCTGTAGAGCAACAGACTGAATAAAATTTGTCTTAAGGAACACGTGATCATACTGAATTGTCTTGTCCTTTCTCTGTTGTTGATTTTGTTCTATTCTCAGCCAGTAAATTACTCAATATAAATTGTGGATGTTAGGAGAATTTAGTACTGATACATCCTGCATCAACACCCTAACTTGCTTCTTGCTTTCTCTGCAGGGCTCTCTTTCACATTTAGAAATGTATCAGAAGGAGATCTGCAATTGTTCTCTCTCTAGATCCTTGTATCTTTCTCATTACATTGGTATTGCCTATTTTACTACCCTTCCTTGGGTTATGTGAAAGAGTCACTCATGCTGTGCTGTCTGAAGGATCAGTCTCACAGAGCTGGAGCCAAGGTGCTCTGCTTACAGTGCATTCCAGCAGACCTGTCTGGAGGGATGCTGCATCCCAGTTCACTGAGACACTGTGGTTTTAGAGAGGTGGCTGGCTAAAGGCTTCAGACCCACAATGAGATTAAATATAATTTCTGATATTATCATTATTGAAATAAAGTTGCAGCTTTTACTGAGATTATGTTCTGTTCTTAAGATTAAAGGATCAAACTCCAAAAATTGCAGTCCTCAGGATCTCACTAATCAGCTGCCTAATTCTAGAGCTGTCTGAAGAACGTACACAAAGTCACTAGTAAAAATGTGTAATATAGCTAGTTGAACAGCCATTTTCAACCTACTCTCCGGACTTGAGAATCTTGATCAAAGAAAGGTTTCTTCCAGAAGTTCAGAAAATGATGAGTCAAGCAGAGTTGATCAAATAATTTGGTGAAATAAAAGGGATCATTCTGCTTCTCCTTCCCTCACCTGCTCTATGTGCACCCTCTAAACTGTACCTTGCACTAGTTCTGGAGTTTGTCAAAGCATGGATTCATTTCCCAGAATTTGGCAGATAACTAACCTAGCAATAAAATGAGTGTTTTCCCAACTTCAGCTGATCACTGGGGGGCCGTATAATTGTCAGAGTTGGAAGAAAGGAGAGGAGAAGAGGAAGGGAAGGAGGGTTAGGACCATCATTCACAGAAGCAGTTGCCAAGTAAATCTGAAGTTGGTTCAGCTGCCTCACTAAAGCTCATCTTACAGAGATGATGTCTCACACACGGATGGCATGAGGACCTGTGCCTTAGTGAAGTGTTTCTCTGTTAGCTGACTTGGATTACTTCACATTTCATTTTTAAACATTTAATTCTGAGATGCTTTTCTCCCTCTACTCATTGATTGTATATAGGACCGTGAATTTCAGCATTTAAGTTACTGCTAGGCAATGTGTTGCTCAACTTTGCAGTTCTCAACTCCATCCCAGATCTATGCCTACTTTCACTGTGGGGGTTGACATTGAAATCATCTTTGGGTTTTTCTGAGGCAAAATTCCTGTAGATTAGAATTCAATTCATGATTTTCCTGTACAAAAAGGACAGACAAAGGAGAGAGGAGAGTGCTTAGTATAAATTAAGAAAAAAAAAAAACTAGCTAAAAGCAATGAAGTTATTCACCAGCTGATGATCTTGTCTGGTTTTTTTTCATTTTTGGCTCGGACCATTCCGATTGAGATTTTTATTTACCTGTGTTCAAACAGGCTTATCTCCGCTGCAATTTTAAACATTTTTTGTACTGAGAACTTAAGGAGAACCTCTAGATCTGGGCTTTTTAAAATTTAATGTAAGTCCTTTTAGATGAAATTGATTCAAGATATGGTTCCTTTCTGCTCTTCAGTAAAATTTCATTAAGTGGCTCAATCTAAAATATTGGATGGCTTTATCTTAGAGTAAATGTTTTTATTATTCCCTTCAAAATAAAGCGCTTCTCTCAGGAAAAGATGGAAAGATTGCTTTCTACTGATATGACTACAGTGGAATAATAATTGAGATGACTCCTAGATTCTTTGCCAGGAATGGCATTTTCCTGCCTGGAAGGTTTAATGTAAATACATTGTCATTGCTGTAACAGAAACCCTCCCCAGTGTAACCTAGTTCATCAGAAACCAGGGGAATACACATTATAGGAAATCTAAACCTGGATTTGTTAGTTGTGAAAGAAGTAAAAGATACAGGGAGGCACTTTAGGTGAAATGTTTTGCTGCAGAATAATAAAATCTAGATTCTGTTGAACGTGTAAGACTGAAGATCATAAGTGGTCTTGTTAAATTAGAAAATAGAAGTTTTATTGTTTGTTTTCACAATAATATTGTAATGTGTCTTGGTGCAATACCGATCACAAAATTTTATGTCAAGTAAAAATTATCCTTATTGGTTTACTTCTATTTATGCCACTCTTTGTTTTTCTTTCTTTTTTTAAGTTGAATTGACAGTTTTTCATGAATTTGTCTGTGAAAATGTGGGTCAGGCTAGGAATCTACTATTTGTAGGAGAAATTAGGGGCATGTATGTATTAAGCATTTATGTATCCATGGTGAGAAGAAAGGATACTAAAGTTATTTAGAACCTTATAACCCAAGAATTATTTTTTATTCTTGTTTGTTCAATTCCTAATTCACATTTTAAGATTATTAAAGAAGTAACTGTCAGTACAAGATTCATATACACTTTAATGTCTAATATTGCATCTGAGGTACATTCAGATTTTTTCATCTTCTTTGTACAGTTTTGAGAAGAAAAAGCTGTAAGTATTAGTTCAAAGGATCACAAATATATCCATGTGGTAGTGCTTTAAGTGTTTGTCAATGAAGCACCTATGCATACTGAGTTTCAGGTCAAAATATCTCAAAACATAGCATTACTGTACATGAAATAAAAGCTTTCATCTCAAAAGTAAATTCAATTCTTTTTGAACTTTTACAAGAACTTGGCTGACTTCTCCTCATTATATTTGCCTTTCTATATACCTGCTTTTGGGCTATTTCCAAACAACTAGAAGTATAAAATACAATGCCTTCTCTCCTGAGATTTTCAGTCCAAGTTTTCTCACTTCAGAGTATAACAGACTTGATTTTTAAGAAGAAAAATAGTTTAGATGAGAAAAATGTTCTTATGTGCCTATACAAACCAAATTTTAGTTTAGGACACTAAACACATTTATTCATCCAGAGTATGGACAGAATGTAAAGTGGTGATTGTACAAAGCTTCAGGAATCAGTGATTCCAGGCACATCGGTGGATTTAGACTAGCTTTTTAATCTCTCAACTCTGATTTAACAATAAACCACAAAGAAACAATTATATATTAATTTTTAATTTTCTGCATGCTATTTAGTTGCATTTTATATGTTAATGGTGGTTTCAAAGCCCTGTGCAAAGCTGCAGACCTTTTGGATTCACTCCCCAGAAAACTGTTATTGAGCTGAGGTGGCAGTGAATGGCTCAGCATTTTGTTTTTTATGGTCATCAAATGAAGCCTGATGAAACTCTGCAAATAGGAGTACATGACAAGAGGGTGCAGAGGTAGAGTCAGCATTAGACAGACAGCCAAAGCTTGGATGCTGCCATAAGCTTGCATGAAAGCAGAGCTTCCAAGCGCAGCTGTTGGGTACAAAGGAATTTCTAATCCCATCTGAAGTTCATCCAGAACCTTGCAGTACAATAACAAAGTAACCTTCTAGTAAAATTGCTAATCACCTTTGGGACAACAAAATGTAAACAAAGAAATGATCTTAAAAATGATGATTGAAGCCCGTAGCATTTTAACGACTTGGCAGCTCTTACTGTATTGCTTTACAAACAAACAGAAACCAATACCGATTTGTCTCTTGGGCAGGGAAGTAATTGTATAATGACTCAGATTAAGTCCTTTGCTTTTAATACAGATCTCATGACTGCATAATAAGGTATACTTAGAATCATAGAGTTTAAGTTGCAAAAGGCCTTTTAGATCATATAGTCCAACCGACAAACCAGGACTGCCAAGTCCGTCACTAAACCATGTCCCTAAGTGCAGGGGTGGTGACTCAACCACTTCCCTGGCAGCCTGTTTCAATGCTTGACAGCCCTTTCCATGAAGAAATTTTTCCTAATATCCAGTCTAACTCAAGCTGCAGTGCAGCTGCAGTGGAGTAGTTTTTTGAGTCACTTTGCTGTGACTATGAGCAGGTAGGATATCCTCCATGCAGAAAACCATTATATTTTATACCTCACTAGCTACTTCAGACCCTCTGATATCTGAAAAGGTATTAGGAAATGAGTAGAGGCTTATTAAACAGTAAACACACTGAATATTGCTGAATTCCCTATTTCTGCCATGAGAGAAACATAAATTGAATGGTTCTATAAAATTTGAGGTTGCCTCCTATAAAATACATATAAGCAAATGAAATTAATTTTAGGCTATCATGCACATGTCTGTTGATTTCAGAAATTGAGTTAATTCTAGATCCTGTGACTGGAAGAAGAGACAAAGAATTCCAGCTGAATGTAGAAGGGAGGTGCCTGGCATCAAATGCCAAATTCCTCATTCTGGCTTTGAATCAGATGTGCTTTGCTCCAAGGAAGAAATTGGAGCATCATAGATTTCTAAGAGCATATGAAAGGATACTGGGGTAAGAGGGAAGTGAAAACACAGAACAGCTGGGTGAGCATGTGTATTAAAAGTGAAGAAAATCATTCTCTGGGGATATTTCCTGATGCAAAATTGTATAGCATTGAACAGTACTTTCCAGAAACATAATAGAGGCCTTCAGGATTTGCACAAAATACTCACTGAATGTTTCTCTCTTGCACTGTCTTTCAAGCCTTTCATAAAATTCCTTAGTGACAACATGAGAACAAGACATATCAAGTTAGTGGTGTTAAGGTGTGCTTATTTCTCATCATGTGTAAAAGAATAGATGGCATGATGTCTGGCCACCTTTGATTCCTTAGCTCAGCAAGCCAGCACACACTTGCTTCCTTGAAGACAGCCCGTTGCAGGAATTCAGAGCAGGTCTTGGACCTGTGCTGCAGTTTCTTAATGAGACCTTTTGACCATTTTACTCTAACAGTTACCTGATTTTTGAACACATAAATTATAGTAAAATTATATAGAAATGCATGGATTACAAAGATGCCTGCATGTATGCACATATAATCATAACATGCACTATACACAGAGTTGATATCCTTCCTCCCAATATTCTAGAGGATGTCTCTCTAAAAGGATAGCTATTTCGAATTTGTGGTCATGGTGCGATTCAGAATCCATTCAATGGAGGATGTACTGCATACACTATCAGGGCTCTGCTGCAGGGAAATACTAAGCATAACATGAGTAATTAGTTACTATTAAACTCCTTTCCAGTCTAATGGTCAGGTTTGGAACAGAAAAATACGTGGCAGGAAACTGCTGCTCTTGGGAGGGCAAAAAGGCAATAGAGCAGCAGACAGCTTTCATTTTTCGGAATGTTTTAGAGAGCAATGTTAAAACAATGTTTGGAATAAATGACTTTGGAAAAATTGCTTGTAAAGTCAAATCATAAAAGTTTTCTATGCATGAAATAAGATGGAAATATGTGACCTACTTCCTGAAGTGACTTAGATGTGATTTACACTTAGGAAACCCAAGTGACATGCAGAATTGTAGGATTTTTGATTTGCATCATTAAGTGGGTAAAATTCCTTAGGGAGACACTTTCATCATTAGAGAGGTAGGATTGCAGCCACTTTCATGTGAGCCTAGTTGCATTTCTGGGTGAGAGGTGTAAGGGTTGCTCAGGTAAGTTTGGTGATATGAAGGAGAACGAAGTTTTAATATAGGCGTGAGAACCTACTTTCACCCTGCTTTCAGTGGATGAATTGAAACACATTCAAAAAGTTGAACAATGACACCTTATTTCCAGAAAGTAATTTAACTCTTACATGAGCTGAATCATTGCAATGTTCCCGTGATGTCCAGATGTGCTAGATGTCTAACAGAACCACTACAGGAAAATGCCTAAACCAACATGGATTTTGTCTAGACTCTCTTCACAGAAAGGTCCAGCCCTAACATTTCTGTGTAGGTTTGCAAACAATTTGGTTAACATTCCTCTGTAACTTGTTCCTGCTTATCATGGACCACCTTCCTAGAATACCAAAAGACACAGATATTGGATAAATATTTGACACAGAAGGTAAATGGCACAGAGTCCCCTTAGAGTATGCAAAAAATTGACTTCTATTACATTCATCTTGCTACAGCTGACACCAGCTATCTGTTCCTTGAATCCCCAGTGATTCTTCTCTTTCATGTTAGACTTCTAAGGATTGCTACAAAAGCTGAATTTGTAGAAACTGTCTTGTATTAAAAGGAAATCTAGACTTTAGACATTTGCTGCGTCCTCAGTGGTTATACACTGTGGAACTCAAAGCCCAACTCCACCTGTCTCAGCTGCTTGCACATGCAGCAAATGTCGTAAATGTGGCATTATGTGGGACAAATCCTCTGTGCTTTGAGCTGAGGGAGCAGTTTGTTTCATTTTATTTAAGTTAGTGATCTCATCAAGCCTTTCCACTTGATGAAATGACTGATAGATTAATAGTCTTTTATTTTTAATAAAGCTAGTGTTTAATAAAGACAGTTTAATCTGGAATCATATCCACATGAAATAGGTAAACTAGAATGGTTAAGGCAAAGAAAGAGAATACATTATTCTGTTAAACTACACTGTTATTATGTCAATCAATTTCCCTAAGTTGACATGTTCTAATGGCCAGATTCTATGAGACTGGAAACATATCCTGCAAATCTTACTTGCAGCGTTCATATGACTTTATTTTTTTAACCTGCTTTTATATTTATTTACTTCCTTGCTTGCCAGATGATAGAGATTTCTGGATGTGGACAGTAATATTCTGTACTTGCACCTCTCCTCTAATTTATGTATTCTGCTCTCAAAGGCAAATTTTCAAGATAATAAAATCTGCAGCAAAAAATACTCCATCCAGACCTAAATTTTTAAGCTGAATTCAGCTTAGTGAAGATATGAACCTTTCTAGATGTGCCATGATAATGAAATAGAAAGCATACCCTTGAAGTAGAATGAACTTTGGTGACAGGTGTGTTGGCAATAACTTACGGATTCCTTTAGAATGGCATAAAAAATCTTTATTTTCCTGTTATAATTAGAGGAGTGTGTGTCCCTTTTTTTCTGATTGCTGCTGGGATTTTTCCATTAAAACAAGCATCTGCCTCGTAGGGCCTTATTAACCAGAATCCCAGATGACATATTAGTGGGAAGGCAGCGTGTCCACAGATCTATTGGACCTGCCAGTTCCCTCTTGGTACCTCTTGTGTCAGATGGAGGAGATCAGAGGCAAGAGATGCTGGTGTTTGAAGCCACTCTTTTTCTGCCTTGGAAAGCTGATGTCACAGCACTCAGGAGATGTAGTTCCCTTTTCCCAAATGGCTAGGGCTTAAAACCTTCTGTCAAATGGGGCTGGAATTGCCCAACATTTCAAAAGCTGTGGGTGGAAGCTGAAACAGATGAGGTCTTACAGACGGGCAGAGTGACTGACAGGTGACCACACACAGACTCCGTGCTCCCTTTTCACCTGAAAGCAGCATGAGTGTCTTCCCTCACCTGTTGGGGATGAAGGAAGAGGCACTTAGCAGGGTTGGAGTGACCCTACAGTACCTCCTGACTCCTCCAGCAGCTGACACAAGGTGCTTTTAGCGCTGAGGGAACATGGGTATTAAATGCTAAGCTTTACAAGCACATAACAAGTTCTGACAATTTTTTCCTCTCTTGTGGTTTTCTTTAAAATTAATTACTGTCACTGTGAATGCCCCTTTTATTCATGTTTTTCTCCTGCTTGTCTCTGGATTTTGGCTAACAAACTCTTGGCTTCTCAGCTAAAAGTCTTCTCAAACCTCTCAGAGATGGATTTTCACACTGTTTTTGGTCTCTGGAGTAGCTGCTTAGCATCCATGAAAAAATAATTATAGTGAAGTTAATTGGGTTACTATAGATTTGTATGGTGTAGAAAATAAAGCCACCTTTTATTTCCCAGGTTTCACTTTTTTATAATCTGGTGGGGAATGATGAACCTTAGTCACTGATCCAGAGCTCATTCATTCTGTCTCTAGCCTTGCTTGTGTTAGATAGTTTTTCTTAAAAGAAATATTGGTTTGCTGTCAAAACAGAGCCAAGTCAGTGAAAATTGGGAAAGAGATATGAAAAAAGTCAGAATCAGTAAAAAAAAAACTTTTAAGTGACATTGGAGTCACTAGTAGAAGCTTTGTTTGTTACTGTATTTGCCAAGGCACATCTGTAAGTGGCTGTGATCCCCTAGCTCCTGGTAACTGGAGAAGCTGAAAGCAGAAAGAAGCTGTTTGGGCTTGTAATGAGAATATGTCTGTCCAGGGTTTTTTGGGTTTTTTTCTCCTTTTGTATTAGTCAACTTTACTGGTCCCTATTCCATGCCCCAAAATTTGTGTTTTTTTCCAGAACTCCTGAGTCTGTGATGTAGAGAGCATCTTCAGTTTCTGCAGAATCTGAAGGAAACTGAAGGGCTCTCCAGGTCAGCAGCCATACCGTGGGTTAATATCCTGTATTTCCTTTTTCTCTCACCCAAGAACAGTGAAGAAATCATCCAAAGTGGCCACGTGTTTGGTGCTGCAGGCAATACAGTGTCTCTAAAAGCTTCTGAAAGCACAAGAGTAAACATGATAGCTTCTGGGCATATTCCAAGACTGAAAAAATCCCCCTTCTGCATCTCCTCAATCTCCTTCTGTTTGTAGACATGAACACTGTCAACAGCATTTGCTTCACTCAGGGGAGCATATGCACGGCAATATGGCCTTTAATTACTCAGTCGTAAACTATTCCTCAAGTAATATGGAACTGTATCCATATTGCTCTGTAACCTCAGATCACTGTTTGCTGCTTTGCATGGGCCCCTAGTGTGAGAAGTACGTCGAACTGCACTTAATATCTTATAAAATATTTACACGTTTTAATGCAATCTGTAGCCAGCGTTAATTTTTAGTTTTAGAAAAGCTCACCCTTGCGAGGCTGCTGTTTGCAGTGTCCCCACAAACTCAGCGTGGCTTTGGTGTGTGTGCTGGCTTTGGAGGACACATCCTCACTGACCTCCCAAGCTACAGCTGGTGTTGTGCGACCTGAGAAAGGTTCTGGGAATTTGAATGAATTGAATACGTTTTTCAATTGTGATGAACATATCATTCACTGTGGGTTTATGCTGAAAAACTGCAAACCTTAGCTTAAGATTGACTTCTTCTGGAATTCCTAATGATTGAAGTTTCTGTAAGTCTGTTGATTTTAGTGAAATTTTTTGAAACACAGGCTTTAATTCTTCTACCTAGACATGCTTGCACAGACGTACCTACACTGAATTCTGCAGGACTTAAATCTTATGCTGCAATAGGCCGTGGTTTTTTTCCTTTATTTTTCCTTTTTTTCTTTATTTTTCTTTATTTTTCTTTTTTTCTTTTTTCTTTTTTTTTCCTTTTTTAATGCCTGCTCTGTAAGTCAAGAACAGACACATATAAAGTTTTCAGAATCAAATGCATGACCTAACGTTTCATGCAGAGTGTCAAGACATTGCAGAGTGTAATTTTAAGGATGAAAATGGATATTGGTAAAAGGAAATGCTGATATATCCAAAGCACTGCAGTCCCAAAGGATGCCACTGTAATGTAATTTGCTAGAGATTAAAGCAAGAGGGGAAGGGTCTCTACTGCCTGCCATACTGCACTAACAACAAACACAGCACATTTTAAAATGATTAATGGTGAGAGGATGAAAAACCTATTAATTTTAACAGATGTTAATAAACAGTATTTAATATGAAGAAGGCTGTACAGGATGTCTGATATTTATTTATGTCTAGTCAGGGGTACAAAAAGAGAAGAGTATAAATTATTCCTGACATCTCGATTCTCAACAGAATTCTGTTGCATGTAGAAAAGCTATGCAATATCTTTAGTTTATTATAAGCTATGTGACCTGTGTGTGTAGTTACAAAATGAAGTGTTGACAAATGCTTTCCTCTAAGCAGAAACAGTGCTGTCAGTATGGAAATGTGGAATTGCTGTGCTTCAGCTAGTACTAACTCTTGGGCTCTGTTCTGTCATTTTGAGGTGTTGGCTGTAATGTACAAAATGCAAGTTTAAAGAGAAATGCTTTTGTGAAACCTGGGAGTAGGGCACTGGAAAGAGAGTGCATGGCTGAGGATAAAGAAAAGGGGTAAGAAAGGCAGGGAGGGAATGGTTATGACACTGTTTTTCTTTCAGAACCTTTGTGGTGCTATGGAAAAGGAGTGGCGTCCCAAGAAGTTAAATAGAAAAACTAAAAATACCAGGACTCCAATATATATGAACACAAGGAGAAATGCTGCAAATGAATTGCTGTGTATAAAAGGAGGAGAAACCAGATCCTTAGTGGTGTACGTCTACACAGCCCTGTGTGAATCAATGAATAAATACTGAAGGAACAAATTGAGGGAGGAAGGTGCCTGGTTGGGCAGCATACACTCAGAACTGTGAGACGGGGAGGATGCTGCATGCACTGAGGGTGTGGGTGTGGAAAGAAGGGACAGAACCAAAGAAAAGCAACTAAATGTGCTGAAATTCCCTCTTTACCCTGCCCTGTGTGTACAAGACACTTGCTGCTAGATTTTAGGAGCAGACCTGGCTGCAGAGCTGTGGACTGGAGTCCGGTCTGTTGACTGCACAGAGCCAGGTAGTGCTCAGTGGGAATCTGGTACTGAATAGGTAGTTTTTAGATGCTTCATTCTTGTCAGCCTCCATAGTTGCAATAGAAGGAAGCTTTGATTTTCTTAGCTCAAGTACCTCTTGCCAATTTGTGATTTGAATTTACTTGCAATAAATCTTCCACTCACAATAAATATGCAATCCTTGTCCAACAACTGGCATGCTCGGTGTAAAGACATGACACTTATTAATGGAATGAAGAGAATAGCACATTCCACTGCATTATTAACAGCTGAACTTGCTGTGAGAAGTAAAATATATATATATTAAGTTGCAAAAGGAGGAAGAGAGTGAGATGGGGACCAAGGGAGTACGGGGCAGGGGTCCTAAGGAGGAGAAGCCCTATATAATACCACACAGGCTACTGAAGATTCCTAGAGCAGCTGTTTCCCTACTATAGAACAGGTCTCTGTGAAAAAGCACCTAAGGAGGAAGATGTTCTATGTTATGTCCCACTCTTTAGATTAAAAAACCTTCAGCACTTCCTAATGCAGACAGATCCTCAAGCTGTCACCCTTGCCGTCTAAAAAATTAAGTCTAGTTTCCACAACAGTTTCACCGCCACAATTCTTCTTTAAGCTGCTCTCAGACTTTTGCTACTCTTTTCTCTCCAGAACTGTGGTCTTTTCCTCAATAATCTATTTCAGAGCACATTATCTCCTCCTGATCCTTCCTGGTTCTTCATGGTGCTCCTATTGACCCCAAACATCCTCCAACTGAAGCCTTTTTGTCCTTTTTTTTTCTCAGAGACTTCTCACTCCAGGCACTCTATCACTGCCACTATTGTGGCTGGCACCTCCTGCTGCCACACTTGTAGCTGGTATTGTGGGTTTTTTTGGGAAAAGGAATAAGGACTTAAAATCCCCCTCTTCCAACCCAGATGGCAATTATTAATACAAAAAGAATCCTATAGCAGAGACTCAGGGATATATCTAGGGAAAAGTAGACATACTGCAGTCTCAGATGCAGCTGTGAAGTCCCCAGATCTTGCCAAAGTGCACTGAAGCCTGATAGCAGAACTGTTCTTGGAGAGAAGAGGGTGATAACAGGAAGGCAACAGATGTGAGGACCACCTTCTTACCCACTTGTCTCACGGTTAGCAGCTGAGTGTGCTAGAGTGAATCACAGTCCTGTTAAGAATGTTAGGATCTTAGGCTTGCTAATTTTTAATTTGTCAGGAAAGAAAAATCTCAAAGATTGGTCCAGCACTCATCCAAAGGAACAGGTCATAACACTTGAGCTGGTTTGCTGTTGCAGTCTTACAGTGTTATTCAAGTTCCAAAAGAAGCCTTTTAAAAAAAATTTCTCCTTGTCTTCTCCTCTATGACATGGCCAAGCCCTGGGAGCATATATAATGCAGTCCATCTATTAAATGACTCAACTTACCTCAGTTCCTTAGTTGTCCCTCAGTTGTCTATGGGAAGGAAAACAGCTGGGACCAAACTGCAGCTGCCCAAAGCGGATAGAAGGCCAGCTCATGTAGACATAAAAAACCCCCTGATCAGTATTTAGGTTTAGGCTTTATTTCCTGTGGATAGGTCTTCAGTCCTTGGTATTCTCTCAGGCACCTCAGCTTAATATCCCAGCACTAACAGGGCCCAGAGAGGATGACGTTACTTTTTTCAAATCTGAGAGCAGCCTGGTACTCTGTTACACACACTTCCCAAACCCTTTTTATTCCGTGCAGGTTTTGAAGTGTCTGTGGAAGTTCCCTGGTACCTTGCTCCTGAGCAAAGCTCTAAGCTGTGCTCTGGGACAAGGCATATGCCATTCATTAGTCATGAGCTACATTTGCATAGCAGACTATTCTAACATTCTCTTGGAACAGCAAGGAACAGACAATCACTACTAGCCTGGGGTCAGAGAGAAACTTCCTCTCAAGGGTATGTCATTCTATGTTTGTCTTGTATTTTCCTCCAAAGCAGGTGGTGAAGCACCGTTAGAGCAGGATATCAGATTAGACAGCCCAGGGCAATGTGTGGTCCTTTGTTCTCCTTCTTTCTGCCTCTGAGGCAGCTGGAGGTGGAGTATCTGTTTTCCATTCTCTCTGAGAGTCCAGAAAAGGTCTGTAGCACGTAGAATATTGCTTTTCACTGTAGTAGGGTTCCTTACTTCTGTGGCTCAATGGCCTTGAATTCTTTAGTGAAAAGTGCTGTAAGAGTTTGCAGTGCAAAGTGACCACCTAAACAGAGACTTTAAAGCTGTGTGACATTATGCTTCTCAGTGCTTGTGCATTGCAGCCTGTAGGGAAGAGTGACCACACACACAAAAACAGTTGAGACAGAACATTTGAGGAAGGGGGATACTGTTTAAATAGGAAGAGGACAGACATCATGGTCTCCCAGGTGGGAAGGATGGGCAGCAAGAGGGGACTGTGCTTCTGCAAAACGTTTAACCTTCAGGCTTTCATCTTCACGTATGTCTGAACATGTGGATGGTCTTCCAGCCAAATACATGAACTTCCCAGCTGCCAGAACTTGTGTGGCCATCCTCAAAGCGTGCTGGGGTGCTGATGCCATGTCACTGGGGTCCTGTACAGAGCAAGGCCATCAGATCTGAGGCCACACGCAGATTTTGCCCATAATTCTCTCCAGAGTACAAAACAGCATTACTGAGCCTTAATTCTATTTTCACTTATCATCTCCAGCTGTTTTAGCCTGCAGTAATAGTTCTTTTATTAGTAACAGCTGTACCAAATTTCAGAGGCAATGCTCTTGTTAATTTTGCCTGAAGCAGATTCTGAATATCTTGAAATATCCCTAATCTAATTGTGCATTTAATATTCAACAGCAAACGTGAAGACCAGAGTCATACCCAAATACAGAAAAAGAAGAAAATATTAAGTGAGTAGGCTACCTCTGGCTTTTATCTTTCTGCTACTATATTTGTTTTGGGGTTTATGAACATAATAAATTTCAGGGACTAAGTGGAGTCTATTCAGTCTATTAAGGCTCATTTTCTTTTAATACTCTAATCCCCTCAGGATACTATTTGCCCTAATTGTTTCTTGAATGATCCTCCAGTGTTTAAGCTTCAGCCTCTGAGTCATAAGCTATTCTGCATACACTTGTGGCTCTGTGCAAAGAAAAATGGGACACACAACATCTGTTTCAAATTTGTTTTCCTTTACTTTGCAATTATGCCCCTTGTCCTCTTATCTGTCTCCCAGAAAAAAAAAAAGGGTAAGTGCGTTTGACATTAACAATGCTGTTTAAGATTTTATATACCAAAATTAAATCTCTTCAGACTGCTTTTTAATAGCCTGTAAATTCAGATTTGATGGTCTCTTCTCATACCTTTTTGTCCTCATATCAATTGGGCTGCTCTTCTTCTGACCTTTACAAACATTACAGACATTAGGCAGGCCCATGAAGCTGTGTGGGCCAGAAGGATAGATGGCATTGAAGGGAGAGTGCAGGCAGGCTGTACTTTTCCCACTCACAACTGGTTTTGACTTGTGACTCAAATTCCATGTATATTTTCACATTATTTTTGAAAACACTTTATTTTAAAATTCATTTGCATTATTTGGATTAATTTCATTCACAAGGAAATATTTATTTTTTACTTCAATATTTTTAGACCAATACCTACTATTCTCAACATTATAATTTTATTTCTGTAGAAGTCTTACTGAAAAGTGACAAAACATGTTTTAGAAAAGTCCAGTCTATGGTCCTGGTAAAGCAGCTTATTTCTCTGCATTTTCTAAGTGTTTTGCCCATCCTAGTTTGAAGATTCTCCAAGTTCTGTTATTTTGCTTGGAAACTACTTTAGTCTTACAGAACTTCATTTCAGAGGGATATTTGTCTGACGTTCAGTCTGAATTTCCTGTTCTTACATTCCTGTTCTTACATTCATGTCATTGGTGATATGTGTATTTTCATGTATTGTACTACCCATAGCAACAGCCCATAGCAACAACCCTTTCCCTTGCCCTTTAATCCTGTACTAAGCCAAGCTACACACACTCAGTTATTTTAATTTCCATTTAATTCAGCCCCACTGTGCCCTGAGCATTCCTGTATCTGCTTTCTGAGCTTCCCCCAGGTGCCCCTGGGGGACTGAGCACTCCCAGATGAGTCTGTCCTACAGCTGTGCCAGCTGCCAGTGGAAAAGGCAATGGAGCCATCACAATTCACATTAACTATAGATTTGCTCCCATGCCTGGTCTCGTGCATCCCTGGTATTGTATTGCAATGTGATGCCTTCACTTAGGCATTTAACTGCTCAAGTATTTTCTGTAGTTTCATCTCCTTCCTTGCAATTAGGTCTTACAAAGAACACTCTGTCACTCAAATTTCCAATATAGCATTGACACTTCTCATATTTCTCACTGACATTATTTCATATATAAGATTAATGTCCTCTCAACAGCCTTACAAGAGCATATGTTTATTTTTAATGTATCTACTTATGGGAATATTAAAATGTATTTCTATGATTTCCAGATCTGTTCTGTGTTATTCTCTTACCACAACCAGTTTCTGATGCGCTTTCCAGGTTACTAAAAGAAAATTTTATATTATGCAATATTATGTATAAGATACATGTTCTACATGTTTAAATATATATATTTATTCTTTACATTTCAGTGTTATGCTGTGTCTTAACCTTTACATTTCCTTAACTTAAATTTATTTCCTATTCTAGATGATTGATAGAAAAAGCTTCATCTGGTTGTGAACTGTTGTTTTTATCACCAGTTTGCATTTTTTGGTACAGAAATTTTAGATTACAGTAGGTTTTTATATTCAAGCTGCTGATTTTAATCTAGATAAGACTTAGTCAGACACAGTATCTACTGTAGGCAAATATAGAATGCAAACTTTAAAATGTAATCAAGAACTTTTCTAAAATGATACAAAAATTCCTGTGTTCTAAATTTTTTTTTCCCAGAAGAAGAAGGAAGAGAGAGCATTAAATGGTGAGTGATGGAGGAGACAGGCTGTCATCAGTTTCTATTTTCCTATTCACGAGAGATAGAAAAATAGGAAAAAGGCAGAGTATTGGGAAACCATATGTATTTTATTTGTTCTTCTTTTCTTCATAAAGGAATGAGGAAAATGAGGAGAAAATAAGAACAGTAAATTTTTCTATTTTTTTAAAACCCATTTCCGATCTTTCATATTAAAATAGGAGGATTTAGAATGTTGTTTGTTCTTACTGATGATATTTTGAGGACACTGATGAATTTTCAGTAGCTCCTACTGAAACCATGTGTCCAACACTACTTAAGATCTGGGGATATTTATGTAAAGTGTATCTGTATGTCTGGGTTGGCCCTTTCTCAGGCTCTTTTCCACTCTCCACCCCTCTTTTCCTGAAATGTCACTGTGAGTGTTGGTGCCTGTAATTCTTCACTGACATAGTTACCAACAAAAGGAGAGGTTCTGTGCCTGCTTGCACAGGTGGTCATGCACCATGTGTCAGCCTGCAAGCCGTGCAACCACCGTGGATGTTCAATCAATGGAATATACAGCAGAGAGTTAGTGGAGTGGAAAATATGGTGATAGGTTCTGGGACATTGCAGCCACACACCCTAGTCTTCAATAGCTCTGCTTGCTGAGTCTATGGGGAGGTCTCCAGCTCCAGGATGTATAATTTTCTCCCTGCTGCTTTTCGTTGACAAATGTTTCTGGTGGCGAGTGTATGAAACCTGATAGACTGATTGGCCTTAACAGGAATGCTCTGCTGCCTGGAGACTGCTCCTGGACTTTCCAGCAACTGCAGCAGCATGCTTCAGCTGAGCACTACACTACTCTTGGCTCTGTGTCTCTCACTCTGCCAAAGTGCAGGATTCAACCAAAGCTCATGTCTCAGAATCCCCAAGCCTTTTTCTTTATTACACTAGAGAAAATCAATTGCAGTTGCACAAAAATGTAGGTCATGAAGGTATGTCCTCTTTCCCTCTCCTTGAAATGAAAAGTTTAGATGATTAATCTCTATGCAATCTATTTCCAGCTTTGGGTTCCAAGCAGAGACTGCCAGAGAAAGTGGTACATATATTCTTTACACTAGGTGGCATGAGGCAGAAGATGGAAAAAAATATCTTCTATGTTCAGAACTCTAAGTACCAATAACAGTACTACGATGAGAGGTCTGTGAGCTCATGTGGATTAAACTGTAGTGAGTAAATACGAGCAGCTGCTGTGAAAGCTTTGTGAATAATGGGAAGAGATTGTCTGGGTGTATGTACAAAATGAATGCCAGCCCTATGTGCCTTGTTATGGAAGGCAGTGGGAGAACACAGAAAAAGAAGATAAAGAGTGCACCTAAGTGATACAGAAAGGTCATTTGCAGACATTCTGCTGAAGGTAAACTAGTGAAAGTAGACCAGAGAGCTGAAAAAAACCTTTTTCTCATCAAAAGGCAATGATCAAAGAAGGAAAACAGCTGGTAAGGGGGAGGTCAATATTACTGGTGATCAATTGCTTTACAAAAGAGAGGTTAACCATCACATACTGGGGTGTTTAGTATATTAGGGGAGGATAGGAGTGAGTGAAAGCACCTCAGAGATATCCAACATTTTATCCCAGCTGCTGTAAAGATTGAGAACCCTCCATCCTTTGACTGTTGTGCAGTTGTGCAGGGAACTTGAAACTCAAATCTACTCAGGAATTTTCAGACTACTCCTTGGAAATTCAATGAGACCATAAAAGTTTCTTTTCAGAAGCAGCTTTTCCAAGACACTAATGGGATTAAATGCTCAACTCCTATTGACTCTTAATGTGAGTTAGGCATCTGACTTCCCTTTATGCCATTGAAAAACTCCTTGTTAATCTTCACAGTTTACCATTTTCCCTCTGAGACTGCTCTCTCTTAAAATAAATAGACTCTGATCCTCCCGAGAGTTTGAAGGGCCGTACATACCGAAAAATTCTCCCAGGAATGCGGTATATGGGGTGACGGAGAAGTCTTGTTCAGTTTTTTGCCCAGAATCATTTATGCAGTTTCATGCACAAATAAGAGAAACTAAACATCCACCACTTCAACTAATAAATGAAAGTAAAGTTGCAGAGTAAAGTATCCCAGTCTTGTGGTGCAGAGATGCAAGAGCAAAGCTAAATCACTGTGGTAGTATATGGTGCATGATTAATAAAGTCAGAAGTTATTTAATGGTACTACCCAGACAGGAAATCTGCACCACATACTGCAAACTGAACACCTGTTTGAGGAGCTTAAGGAGAAGGTAAGCCGAGAGGTATCCTTGCCCAGACATCACATATTATGAAGAAACTTTTCCGTTGCCTCTTTCTAGACTTACAAAGCCACAAAGACTTCTATAGTTTTGAAATAAGCTGCACTACTTGAGCTAATGCTCTGAAAGTATCGTCTGCAAACATCTTTGCTGCTTTAATAATTCATGTGGTTTTATGCTCTCCAAGGTTTATTCCTCATGACTTGATTAGCGGCCATACAACATCCTGAACTAGCATCATCCTTTGCTAAACCGTAAACAGATGTTTGTGCTCCACACTTAGTAGACATTTCTCTGTTGGCATTCCTAAAAAGAGAAAGTGCAAGATAGAGGCAGTGTATGGGAGCAGAATGGAACATGGAAGCACCAATCAGGAAAATACATGGAAAAGTAAATGTGTATTCCCTGTGTCAGTCAAATACCAGCTGAACCAAAGGTAATCTGAGTTTCTAAAGGTAATGATCTCTGAAAGCAGCGAAGCAAGCTTAGATAGATAATCTCTACAAAGCGTGAATGATAACAAAAGGCAGTGAAGCCACAAACATTTCAGATTCAGTCAAAGAGATTCACTGTGATTGTCCTCAGGTTTGGCAAAGCTTAATACAGACAGACCAACTCTGAGATAAGATTAAGGATGCCTTTTTACAAAACATAATGAAAGTGATAACTAAACAGAAAGAGCAGGTACACCTCAGAGGAAAAGAGCAGTGTCTCTTCCCAAAGACAGCAGACACTTACTGAGATTCTCTGCAAGAAATGAATTCAAGTCCTCATATTTTATTTAAAATCAAACACTTACATTTCTCTTTTTCAGAACTTAGAAACAGAAAATATTTCACAGTGACTGAGACTGTGTCACTTACTCAGACTTATGTAGACTTCGTGAGAGGAGATAATTTGAGGGAGAGTTCTCTTGCTGGTAGACCAGAACTGTCAGCCTCTTGTAGCCTGAAATTGGCACCTGAGACCTGAGTGATTCAATGGAAGCCAAATTTACATTTGTAACTTGCTTGAATTTCCATGGAAATTTGAACTAAACGGATTTTGCACAATTTTGCATAAAGGTTTAGCAAGATTCCTTAACTGTGATTATTCTTCTAGATGTCATATTAAAAAACCAACTTTACAAACACTGATCAATTTATATAATTATTTCTATTTCTGATTAGTTAGTCCACAGTGAAGATGAGGCCTTAATTTCATGCTTCTGAAGTTATGAATCTGCCTGAGCAATCAGTGCTGTTTTGTTTTCAAGTATGTGTCTGAGTCCCTGGGGTGATGGTTTCTGACTTGTGCATCTGCCAGCCTAACAATAAAAGCAATTTTTTTCAGAGAAAGAAGACATTGTGCATATTTAGCTGTATTTAGCACAACCACAAGATTTGTAAGCCTTTTCATTACTTGTGAAATAATTATTCCTGTGTCATCACCCATACATTAATGGATGGTTTTGGCAAACCAGATTAAAAAAATGTAGCAGCGCACAGTGCCGAGATACTTGAGTTAACTCTGAACTTGTTATTTGGGGCCCTATAAGCTGTGTAAGTACTTCAGAACTTCAGTGGGTTTCCCAGCAAATCCAGCACCCTGCAAGGTGTGCTCACACTGTACTGTTTCCCACAGCACAGTCACTGTGTGTCCTGGATGGATAAGTATCCCTCTGTGCCTGCACAGCTCAAGTTGGTGAGATGAGTTTACTTATCCTTATGAAACAGCACTGCTACGGCAACATTTTTGAAACAAATGTGGTATTCTCAGTGGCAGCTGGTTTCCACTGCTGAAGAAACAATTGGTCTGTGTGAGATCTGGAAAATGTACAGCAATAATGGGTCCTTCCTACCGTGGTTGCCATCAAAAAAGGCATCATCTGTTAGCAACTCTGCCAGAGCAAGGCAGCTAGAGTGCCTGACTCTGTGGGCTGTAGCAATAGTGACTGTAATAGCTGCTCTGCTGCATGGTTAATTTAATGTAATCTCTAGCACTGAATACATCTGACTAGCTGTGAAGGTGCAGCAAACTTTGCTGAAGTGAACAAATGGAGAGTGGAGAAATATTTTGCTGCAGTGGGATAGAAAAGGACAATGTATGTCAGGGGAACATCTTTCAACTAATTATTCTCATCCTAGCTAGTTCATTTTTGCCCTTCAAGGAAAGTATTACTGATGTTTATTTCGGCTTTAAATGTTACTAGGAAGTGTTAGTGACTTCTCAAAGTGCTTGCTGCAGTACTGCTAAGCTGCAGTTAGGATGAAAATTTAAAATTGTTTTGGTCAAAGAAGGGAAGGATCTTCCTTTTGCTTTCTGAGATATATGCTGAGTGTATGGTTACTAGCTTACTGCAATTTATGTTTCATTTAACACCTGGACTCAGGTACTTTCTGCCAATAGTTGTTTCCACAGGGCCCAGACATGCAGTTCAGATTACCATGGAGACTTTATTGTACTTTTCTTTTTGCACGCTCACAGCCTCATTTTACTCCTCAGCAAGGAAGACTTTATTTTGGATTAGGGTCCCATGTGATATTTCAGAAGTCTCAAACTTGGGGTTCTAGCTTACACAAAGAACGCAAAATAATACTGAAGGGGAGTGATAATGCACTAAAATTATCAAACATCCATTACTACACCATTTACATTAAATATATTTTACAAAAATGAAGTGCTTTCCTCATTAAATCTGCTCTTCTTAAACTGTGCATATCTTTTATGGTTTTCCTGAAAACCTAGGAGAAATATGTGTATACTATTTGCCTCAGTGTAGGTGCTCTGTTAACTTTTAAAATTAACTCTGTTAATTTTATTGTGTGTTAAGAGAGCCAGTGATGACCACTGTATCCGTGTTTAAGGACATGCAGACTAAATGGATTAACTAATTTCCATCAGAGGATGTATTATAATATTCTACAAAATACTGTACACAACCAGAAAATACTAGACAACATAGTGTGCAGTACAATTACCGCATGATTGTAAGGAATTTTGAGCACTGTTTTTTCTGGGAAATTAATCTACTGGCATATAAAGTTCCATATATTTAAATTGACTGTAGAAGGCCTGGCACAAAAAAAATATGACTCTTAAAAGAAGGACTGCCTGACATAACTCAGAATGCAGCCTCTAATGGCTCTTCATGAACTGTAGGTAACTTATCAACAATTTCCATTATAATTTCAGTTTCAAGATTGGTAGTCCAGAGGCAGATGTTTCCGTGGACTAAATACAAAGTATTTCCTCTACTGGAGGGTGCTTTCAGAGAGCAGGAAGTTGTGTCAGGGGAGGTTTAAGTTGGATGTTACAAAAATGTTCTTCCCCCAGAGGGTGATTGAGCACTGGAACAGCTCCCAGGGAAGTGGTCACAGTGCCAAGCCTGACAGAGTTCAAGAAGTGTTTGGACAATGCTCTCAGGCACATGGTGTGACTCTTGGGGATGGTTCTGTGCAGAGCTGGGAGTTGGACTCAGTCATCCTTGTGGGTCGCTCAGCTTATTCAGTCATTCTGTGAATATTATGAGCTACCGCTGCATTAGTACTCATTTTCTACTAATATTTCCAGTGTATCACATTCCACATATTTTGAGTTTGTAATTGAAAAAAAAAAATTCATTACACTTTGTTATTTTTGTTATGTAGACTTCTCCCTCTCACAGATCTGCCTGAGATGCAGCTCCTCCCCCATGGTTGCCTCAGCTAGCCTTAGGTCCTTGTGTGTGCTTTTCACCCTTGCGGCAGCCACAGTGGAAACCAAACTCAACCAGTCAGTGTAAGGTGAAACAAAAGGAAAATATTCCATCCCAGCAGGATCTGGACTCTGAAGCTGCCCTACACCTGAGCTCAGCAGGCTTTGGTAGTCACTCCAGCTCTATGCTAATTCCCAGAATCAGGAAGTGAGTCTATATCAGTGTTTCAGTTTTTATAAAAAATCTTCTGTAATTTGTCACCCACTTCCAGCACGTCAGGGAATTGTGCATGTGTGATGCACAGTTAGTGAACCCCAGGCAGTGTGCATGCCCCTCAGCCGCAATCCTGTCACTTGAATAATTTCTCCCTACATGCTACCTCAAATACAGGCCTTTAAAATGGTAGGAGAAGAGTGACTACTGAGGAGGAGTGCTTTGTGGTGTCAAAAACTGTGTTTCTGTTATTGAAGGAGGGTGTTGTGGTCTAATGTCTATGACAGACCCAGAAATAGAGCACTTTTATGTATTAGGCCTCAGAAAGCCAAAAGCTGCACTACCATTGGGCAGAGATCATTCTAGTGAATGCTAAATAGTAGGAGAGGTATAAGCAGAAGGCGCATTATAAACCCACTTTAGTACTAACTTGTGGAAGTACGAAGTTTGCGGTCATGCTTCAAGTAGCTTTACTCTCTGGCTGTAAGGGTGAGTGAAGGAAATGTTTGGTTGGCAGTAACCAGCAACAGGTATTGAGGTGTGCATGACAGGCATGGTTGCGATTCTTAGTTACCAAATCCAGGTAACAGTCTTGTCTTTAGCATCACCTGTATTATAAAATATAGGATTATTCACCTCTTGCTTCATTATCAATTTGGAGTGACATAGCTGGAGATAAGACCTTTTTCAGTGCATTTATGCTCAGCTGAGCACACCTGCGTGCTACTGCTGGTATTCCTCTCAGCTTTGTTTCCTCTGATCAAGTCATGAATGTGGAGACCTGCTTTCTTTAAAGGCTCAGTCTTCTGTGGAACACCATTTCTGTCTAAAAAAACCCCTCAAACAATCAGGAGGGAACTTTAATACAAACTTCTTTAACTAGGGGAGGTACTGGCCTACATGCTAAGTGTAAATGGATGAGCAGTAAAAATCTTTGATATGGCAGGACTTGTGTCTAAGGACAAGAATGCCAATATGTCACAGTTCAGCCACAATCCATATATTTTATATACTCCCATGGTATTCCCACTGCTAAAGAGCAATTACTGTACAGGTTTTTGGTTCTTCTGCTGTAGACTCTTTTTTTTGTTATCCAAGACTATCAAGTTGCCTATGTTCACAGCTGGAGAAGACTGTATGATGTGGGTGGGAATGGTTTCCCATGGGGGAATGAAAAAATAATCCAGAGAAGTGAGATTATTGGCGCTGGGGAGCACCAGTGCAATTTCAAGGCTTGGTGCCACTGAACTCAGATCCTGGTGTTTCAGGTAGAGCAGGCCTTCTAGAGCGCATTAGGCTGTGTGTGCACAAGCATGCCCTGCCAGCTGGTCTGGATTTACCTGTCTATCCAGTTTATGTTACTTAAAGGAGTACATCGAACATGGTGAATCCTGTTTTATTGATTAGACAGTGTAAAATCATTTTGTTTTGGTGAGCAAGTCTAGCATATTGGACTGATGTGTTGACTTAGGCAAAAACTATGTCCAGTGTGCCTAAAACCAGCTCTAGATAAATTCCATCTGTCTCATACCAACAGAGAACCAGAAGAATGAACATTTCGCCTCCACCAAGCTCCTGGGACATGTAGGAGTGCATCATCACTGGATGAAGGTGTAGAACTCCCAAGACTGTGCTCCCCTGGGAGAGGAGAGGCAGGCAGCTTATTTTCCAGACAAACCAGGAATCAGAGAGCAACGAGAGGAGTGAAAGGGTGACTCTGAAATGTACTGTCCTCTTGTACTGTACCCCTTCCATTGCAACAAAATCCATGAGTAAAACTAAGCCTAGAGAGTTGTGGGGGTTTTGTAGCCACTAAAGTACAAGTAACTTGAAAAAGTAAAAACAAATGGCCGGGAAAAATGAAGAAGTGGTGAAAGGCTTCTTCTTATTAAAAAAGAATAAAAATAGCAATAGTGGAATGGACATACAAAAGCATGGAATATTTTCAATTTAATAAGAATGGTAAGAATATGAAAAAGGATGTGTTCAGGATGTGCAGTAGTATTTTATACATGTTTTCAGAGACAGTACTAGGTGAAAATCTTTCCCTGAATTCTAGTGGAAAAAGTGACATTTATGTCATGAAGAGATTTAAATTTTCTTCAGACACTGGGTGAATTTCACTATGAAGCTTTAGCAAAAACCTTATAAGTAAAAAGTTGGTTTTATTTAATAAGAGAACTGAGAGAAAGGTGAGACACTCTAGCCATCTTTAACAAATCCCAGGAGCTCCTTTCCCTGTTGAGTTGGTTTCTGTGGAAAAAGTGAGAAAATATTTTGCTTAATCATCGTGAGAGCCTGAGATCAGACAGCTGGTCAACCAAGGAACAAGCTGCACTATTTGATTTGAAATAAAAGCCCACTTTTCACATTTTGAAAAAGTTTTCTTTACCTTTCATCATACAGGAAGAAAGACTATCTGTCAGTATAGAAGAGATAATAATGTATAAATTGTGAAAGTTATATGTTTATTCAGGGACTTTGTGTTTTTATGCTCCTGAATAAGTGTCAGTCTGAGTATGGTAACAAAATGATCTGTTGAATACAGTAATGCTGAGGAAAAAACTTTAAACATGGAGATTAGACTATTTATTGCACTAAAGTGGAGCCTTTCTTCATCTAAGGCAGAAATGACAGGTGTAGGGATTGTACGTTAGATTTAAACACTGTCTTAAACCAGTAAATTATACTTTGTTCTCATCACCATACTGAGTGGCAAAAGAGATTCTTCACTATGGTTATATGAATTTCAAGATGTTAAGATGCTGGTTGAGTTAGGATATTTTGTACTTTGAAAACAAACAATAACATCCTTAAAAATTTCTTTCAGCAGTATATTAACTGTATTTGAATTGCCTGTATTTACAGAGATATCTTGACCATACTCGAACTCCATACTTGAATGAATTATTTAGGAACCACCAAATAGGTTAGAGCCTGTTTCTTCTCACCCGAGATAGCTTAATTGAGTTTGGGGTGGCCAAGCACAATCCACTTTTTAAGTACTTCAGCTGCCGAGGTGAGCTGAGACATAGCTTTTTGCTGCTTATGAGTTACCTGAACAGATTATTTCAGATAAAGGTCCTCAGTCTGCTCCTGAAGAGTTCCAAATACTCCTAAGCAGAAATTAAGTAAAGCACACTCCAGCTATTGCTTATGAGCTAACAATATCAGATAGGTTATCAGAAGGCTTTTGCAGACAATTTCAAAGGGCTCTGGGGAAAAAAAGTAAGTCAATTGTCTGCCATACAGAAAATTTCATCAAAGTTATTTCTCAAATGTCAGATGTGAATTAGGTTTGATTTATTGGATAGTGTTTTAGTGAAGCATCTAAGAAAACAGTAGAGTAGATGTATTTTCAAAGCCTGAGTACACATGCCTTGCCTAAGAGTCACTCCAGGGAAGGATATTTTGAGGGGGGGGATGTTGCAGTCTCTATTTTTTGTAGCGGTATTACAATGGGAAGACGGTGTACTTCAACACAGAAACTTCCAGGAAGGGAAAAGATTTGCCAGTACTGAGGAACTTTTTAGAAAGGGAAAAATGAGGTACGTATACTGCCACTGAAACATGGGGCAAATATTTGCATTTTGATCTGGAGGACAGCAAAGATACTTCTGGACCAGGCATCTATGTTCATAATGATATATAACACCTTCAAGTTCAATTATTCAAACACTTTGAAAATTTCATTGTATATAGCTATTCAGTGCTGTTCTAGTGTAATTATACAAAGTATATGTAATTCATATACACTTAGTGGATAAATGCAGTAGACATGAAACGTACAACCTCAGTGTTTAAATTTTCATGCTTGTCATCACTGTTGCAGAAGGAGCCACTCAGTGAGGAAACCCAGTTACAATGAACACCAGAGGAGAAACACCCTACTGCCTCCAAGAGCCTGACATTTGTTCTTCCTTACCTGGCTGCTTCACTTCACCTGGGATTAATATTATCATGAATTACGGCATATGACATTCCCTCGGTATATGAGCTGTAGCCCATCCCACTGGCAATATTATAGGTGAACCTGTCATCACTTTACCTGTGAGAACTTTCAGAACCTATAAAATGAGTTTGCTTTGGGAAATAGCTGAGTTTCATTTTTCATTAAGGACCAGTCACAAAGGAAGCCAGAGGCATCAGTATGTCCTCTCCAGTTTTAAAAAGGCCTGAGCAGACAACATTTGACATTTAAAAAAAAAAAAAAAGAAAAGGCTTATCTTAAACTGGAAGACTTAAATGTCATCCTTTCGTTTTTTACCTTGGAGTGGTAGGAATCATATCTTCCAAAGACTAACAGTATTGAGTCTGACTGAGGCAAAACTCACAGCCCTTACCGTGCTGTGCTTTGCATTGGTAGCTGGACGGGGGTTGATAACAGAGCAGTGTTTTGGCTACTGCCGAGAAGTGCTGTCCCTCTGACATTCCTTCCCCCACCAAAGGGGATGGGAGTGGGCAAGGTCCTGGGAGGGGACACAAGCAGGCCAGCTGACCCAAATCAGCCAAAGGGATATTCCATACCATATGACGTCAGCTCAGATATATAATCTAAGGAAGGAGGAGGAACTGTGATGCGTGCTGAAGCCCTGCTTCCCAGGAAGTGTCCGAACATCGCTGCTGATGGGAAGTAGAGACTGATTTCTTTCTCTCTTTAGCTCTTGCGCGCACAAATCTCTGCTTTTTTCTTTTTTTTCTTGCTGTAATAAAACTGCCTTATCTCACTCTGCTGGGTTTTTTTTGTCACCATCCTGTTCTCTCCCCTATCCTGACTGTGAAAAGGAGTGATAGAGCGACTGAGTGGGCACCTGGCACCTAACCAGGGTCAACTCACAACACTAACCCAAGCTTGCAGCAGACAAACAAGTGAGGTAGAGTGCTGGAGGTCTTTTGTTATTGTTATTAGTGCCACCTTATATTTTCTGTAACTTCTTTTGTCCATCTCCAAGACTGATCAGTGCTATTACTGAACATGATTTAGTTTTTTAATTCTGTTTTTGTGAAGCTTGCTTGAATATTAAGCTGTGGCAAAGATAAATTACATTTAATAGTTTTGCTAAACAAGCGTTCAAATCTGTCACCCAACAAGCACAAGAAGCTAAGAAGCATTTTAAAGCTCCATATTAATTTATTCTAAAACGTGGTCATGTCTTACATTAGGCTAAGTATATTGTACTGACTGACCTGCAAGATTTTCTAAATCAAGGGAAAAGCGTTTTAAAATGGTAAGAGTTAGGAATAAAAGAAAATTATAGCTTTGCACTCCAGATTGCTATGTATGAGACCCTTTGTAACAAAGATAGGAGCACCAAATCATTTAATGCACCCAGTTGAAGGAAATCAGCAGTGTGATCAAACTAAAATTCAAAGAAGAAAATATGAATATTTATGAGATATCTGGAAGTAAGAAATACTTATGATGAAAAATATTTTTACTTGCTACTTTGGTGGAGTAAGTTTTGTAGGTGGTTGTCACTTTTGTGGGTATCTACTTGCCTGCCGAGTGCATAGGACAAATCCTACCTAGCACAAGAACAGGAGGATCTGATGCCTTTGCAGGGACTTTTCTTGCAGATGAACTCTGTGATACCTACACTGGCATGCTTTAATGGCCACAACTCTCAGAAGCAGAGAAAATTTTCAGACCAACCGCTGGAACTTGGGAGCAGAAAGAAATGCTTTATCTCTTATATGACAACATTAAAACTGGATCAGAAAGTAAGTAAAAAATCATAGAAAAAGAATTATCCTTAATAAGGGTAAGTATAGCCTGAAAGGGTTTTTGTCTTTGTAGTATCATAGAAATCAGCGGTGTGGAACTGGATTCCTGCCTGCAACTTTCCTCTCTGTGACAGATCCCAGATTTGCTATTCTCAAGACAGCATTTCTCTAACCACTACTGTGCAGAATGCTGTGTCTTGAAAGGCTCTTGGAGGAGTGTGTTTTAACAAAATTTTCATGTGTCCAATCTCTTGTTTGGCCTTTCACACATAAGGCACAACCTAGCACAGGAGAGGTCTCACGTGGTGGTGATAAGACTGATGGTAAGCAAAGAGGCAAGCTTTTTTCCTACATACAGGCATATTATTGTGATATTAACAGACATTATAAATGTTTCAATTTGAGTATATCAGTGTATTAAATCAGAGTCTGAGCTATCAAAATTGCTCATTGCTAGTACTGAAAATGACATATTGTAGAATTACCCTGAATTAGGGAAACAAGTCTCGAGCAGTGAGGAAATCCAAAAAAGAATGTTTACACTGAAGTCCTGGATCTGAGATTTCCCCTCAAAGTTTGCAAGTTCTTGTTAGAGTTATGTGTAAGGTGTTTCTTTTGGAAACCTGCTGTGGGGTATTGGATGCTGGCAGTAGCCTGAAGCTGATAATTTATAGTGGACAAGTGAAGAGCTCCACAGTCCTAAGTGTGCTTATGATCTACTCCCAGCCTCATCTCGGGCCTTCCTCACCAGCCATTGCCCCACAGCAGTAACCCATTCTTCTCCTGGAGGTGATAATTTACTGTCAACACCAGATATTGTCTCACCTAAGAAACATGAGTAACTCCAAAATATCTGTGTATTTCTATATTTTATGGCTTTATAAAGCCATATCTGATTCTTGCTGTAAGAATAAGAAAATTTCTTCACTAAAAGTTTTTCCTTATCATGCTATTCATGTTCCACTTTTATAGCTGGGAGTTCAAGTCAATGCCATAAATTAAAAAACTGAAGTTGAACATTGTTTCAGTTTCCTCTGGCTATTTCTATAAGTAATATGAGCAAAGGGTGACAGTACTTTATTTGCAATGAAACCAGAAAATTTAAGAGGATAGCAAGGATAGCAGAGAAATTCTAGATTAACGAATTGTGTCAGCAGGTTTAAAGCTTCACTGATAAAAACAATTCAGAGTGCCACTTTATGGAGAGATTCATTGTAGGAGTCCACAGGGTTAGTCATGACACTGAGCTTGGTGTCAAGAAACTCCACTCCAGAACAGATTATATTTCAGTCTGTACTGTCATGTTAAATTAGGGTTCCAGTTCGCACATTCATCCACGTCTGATTGGCTACACTGCTTGATTATTGATTTATACTCCAACTAATATCTGGACCAAACCAGCCAGTTTACCAGGTGGAGAAACATAGTCATGGAAAATTGAATCTTGCCTTTTCAGGCTGGGGCAACTCCAGTCTCTCAAGGCACAGGGCATAAGATGTGGGTTATTCTTTGTCATAATTAGATAAATACAGATTAGAAGAGCATAGCAAATCCCACTGCAAATATCCACTGAGTGAGTCTGGTATTGTGATTTCTCCTGAGACCATATCTGAACAAAACTCCTTTTTTCTTTTAATTCTTTTTCTGCACACCAATGCTTCTGATTTTTACCAAGACAGCAAAAAGTGACAGAACAGAAAAGAAAAGAGGCTGAAATGTTGCCTTGCTTAACTTCTTTAGAGTCCTCAGGATTATGCAGGAGACAAACAAAGCAACCCTCAAGAATTTTAAAACCAGTGTTGATTTCTTTCCAGACATTTCTAAGATCAAAACATCTGATTCTAAACAGAGCCTGAGGTCAGCAGTGCTTTTTTCACTTCCACTAATTTCCTGTATTCCAGTAATTTTGCTTCTTATTCCAGTTAATGCCAGAAAATACAACTGCACAATCTGCAAACATGAATTTAACTGTATTTTTTCTGACCCCACAACAGAGTTTCTCAGTAAAGTACCTGAATATTTTTGTCACATAGGTTGATGGGCCTTTGAGACATTTTTTTCCAGCTTTCACAGAAAACTGTCCCTTTCTTTTTCATCACCAAAGTAATCAATGCCTTTTATTCTAGATTGCCATAGAATTATTGATTTTCTAATGCACAGTCTCTTATTAAACTCATTATACCTTCACTCTTACTAAACCATGGGGACTGAGAAATGCTTGCAGTGCAGCCCCCTTTCCCAACAGTTGCTCAGTTGGAGATGATGTTAGCAGTACAGGGCGACAAATTGCTCAGACTGCCCAGATTATTTATTGCATCCCAAAGAATTAAGGGTTAAAATGACTTCTACTTCCATAGTTATTAAAAAAGCTTTCTAGAAATATGTTTGTAAGAAATTTTCTGTTCCCTGACAATAAAAAGATTTTCCAGGCATTATGTGGTGGTGGTTTTTTTTTTGGTGTATAACCCCTTTATTAAGGGATTCTATCCCTGAAAATATGTCAAATGAAACAAGCTCTGTGTATGTGTAAGATGTTATTAGAGATTACTGTTTTTTTAAATTTAAAGTCTGTTCTCCCTGACCTTTCAACAGGAATGAGTTACTCATAACGCTTATATGACTCCAGAGTCCAAAAATACAACTGTAATGTAGATCTGAATTGCAGAATATATGGTGTCAAACAGAAAAGTATTGTCCCCTTCAGACTCCATTCTGGGAATAATAACTGGGTAAGAGTTCTTTAACATCCTTGTTAGAAATCTCTGTTCTGATCGGAGTTTTGTTTCCCCCTGTGCATAAAGTACTCTCAGTGGAAGAAAGGGAGTATGAGCCTGTGTTCTTTAAAAACTCACCTCTTCTAAATATTTTAAAAGTTAATGAATTCAGAAAAATATGGATACATTCTTGTATTTATGGAAATGCTTGTTTTGAGAGTGGAAAAACACTGTCTGTTTTCAGCTTCTCATGTCCTGAGAAAGTAGGGAAGTGAGAAAGTAACTTCCATTTCTTGAAAGGATTCCTTTCACAAAATAACTTTCTCTTTAACTGGAGAAAACTACAGATATTTTTCCTGTCTGAAAATTGCAAAATAAATATATAGAATTTAATCTGGATTTTTTTCTCCATACTTACTACTGTAAGTCAGATTTTTGAAGATAATTAGATGGGAATACACCCCCAAAAAACCAAAAAATACTTGTTGTTTCATTTTTTTTCCAATTACATTATAATTTTTTTGGACTAAAAAAATCCCATGCATATTCCTGTGGGAAAAATTGCCATTTTCCATTCAAATTCTAAATGTTTATATTAACATAATAACTTTAGACCTATTTTAGAAGTCACTTAAAAAAAATACATTATTTCAAAATTACCAGATTCAAATAGGTAAATTCAGCCTTAGCTCCTGCTCCAAGTATCCCTCTTTTGAAAAGCAGCTGAAGTTTAGAGTCAGCCAGCAGCAATCACCAGGAATAAAACACCTGTATTCACATCAATTAGCTGATGCGGATTGAAAAACTTTAGGAGAAGGGAGCAGGTGGAAATGGACTGGGCAAAGTCACTCCTGGATCTGAGTGGGAGCCTAAAATCAAGGAAGAGAGGATCTGAAACTTCTATGCCATCAGCTAAACCAAAGTTATTTATTATTCAAAAACCAAGAGAAATGTTTACATGAAAATCACGTTTGAAACTTTAGAAATTATTTTTATAACTTGAAATATTTTTGTTTTCTAGGGCTATAGTTTTCCAGAATATTTTAAAAATATTTTGAATTTGCATGAGTATTAAATCTTTCTATGGGTTGTGTATTCCGATTTTTTAAATTGTATTTCAATTAAACAACCACCTTTAATGCCAGTGGTCTTCTTTCATCATTATCCCTAAAAATAAAGTGCAACAAGTGACTCTTGACTTTGTGCCACTTAGTCCAATATGCCTAACGTATTTTGTACTCCAGATCTATTGAGCTGTTCTTGTCTATTTGTATTGTAAGTTACATTAAAACCTTGCTTCCCATTGTGGATACTGATTAATTAAACCGTATTAGTTCAGAAGCATCCAAAAGGACAAACCACCTAATTTTGTGGTTATTTTTAAAACTAGAGTTGAAAGATCATCAAATGCCCCTTTGAATTATATCTGCTTAAAAACTGTAGGAGTTAAAAAGCTTCCCATGCTCTTTGTAGTGAAATTTTAAGTCTGTAATTTAAACTGAAGGGATTAAGCTCAGTTCAAAGCACCAGAATTGCAGAAGTGCTCAGGGTACGTAAACCTCAGTTGTTGAGCAAGAAGGCAAAATGCAGATCAGGAGAGAAGAGATAGGAACAGGAATAAATTAAAAAATATTTTTCTTTGTTTGGTTTGTTTCTTTTTATGTGAAAATAAGTCTCTGTTTCAAAGGCTCTTACAGTCAGAAAAAAAAACTTTTGACCCTCACAGTTATCAGTAGGTTTTGAATTTCGTGTGCCCCGTGAACCTAAGGTGTTGGAGTGCAGGCTGCAGAGTGCTGGGGTCTTATGGGTGTTTATGTAAGGGCTACAGGAATCCTGGATGGGCATTTTGGACTTTCCTTCTGTTTGCCTCGTGCTCTGTTGGGTAAAAGCACGTGCCAAGATCAGTGCTTGGCTCAAGGTGGAATGACCAAAAAGTTGTGTTCATTGTTTAGGTAATACCAAATTCTGCAAGCAATAGCTCTGATCATGTTGCAGCTGGCAACTTAAGGTCCTTAATCTTTTGTATAGTAACCTCAACTAGGCTTCTGTGGAAGCAGCCTAGACTCTGGGGTGTGAGCTGGGGTGGAGAAAAGGACCGTGGCAAGCCGGTCAGCCTGCAGCAGACATGGTGCCAGGAGGCAAGGGCAGGAGATCTGTGCTGCAGGCTGAGCCGTGCCCCTTGTACCAAAGCTTTTCATGACTATTACAATTTGCTCCTCCCCACAACTGTGTCATCTCAGCGCTTCAGTGAGGTGAAATGTGTAAGAGGTGCTCTAGCAGAAGTAATGGTGACTCCTGAGCCAGCCCTAGGTTGGGTTTCTGAGCTCCCAAGAGGAGTCAGATCTCAGCCGCATCCTGCTGGATGGAGCAGGGTTTGGACCATCACTTGTGTAGTACCAGATTTTTTTTTTTGTGGGAGTCTATAGAAACATCAGTTCCTGGCTTTCAGTTTTGGCTTCTCACCCCAAAACACAAGAATATTAAAAAACCCAAAAGCCCCCAGAAACCGAAGACCCTCTCTAGAGGCCAGACTATGGGCTCAACAAACTCCCGGGCTTTGAATTCAAGATGTCTTGACTCAAACTGCCCATACTATTGGCATGGCGTAGCGATACTGTTAGGTGGTTACACAGCAAATATGATATTACTGTGACCTACTATGTGTGTAAATCACAGTGACAGAACCTATTTGTTTAAAAAAAGAATTGATGAAAGGGATGAAAGAAAACTTTGCAAAGAGCTGCTGATTTGATTAATATTTTTGTGGGGAAGGAGTAGAATCCCTGCTTTATCAGCACTAGAGAAGTCTATCAAGACAGCTTGACTAATAGGAACAAATATTACTTGAATGTAGAATTGCAGAAGTAAGATGAATTTTTGTATTTCAAAATACATGGTATTAGTTTCTTTCAAAAAATTCTATAGAAGGAAGATTTACATTAAGTCATTTCAGTTCTGAGCAAGATGAGAGTAAAATTAAGATACAGTCATGTAATATGAGATTTGGGAAAGATAACATTTTTTAACCATGCACGCAATGTCTTAAACAGTGTGTAAGTCTGTACACAATTCAACAGGAATTACTGATAAGTTACCTTGTTTGATCAAATTTATCTTCTGTGACTAAGGTAAATTCTCATTTTTTACTTATTACTTCCTGCTTAAAGAGACCTCATTAAATAGCAAAAAATATAGAAAGCATGACAAAGCAGGAATGTTTTCATACCTGACACATTCTTGTGTCAGGTATCTCCCCTGATGAGGGAGGATTTCAAGGACCATACCTTGATGTCACAGAGACAGACGGGACATCAGCGTTCTCTTCTGCTCAGATAGGTGTTTATTAATTCTTATCTTAGAAAAGTACAGCATGGAACAGTACAGCTGGTTAGTGGATGTTAAAAGCTGAACGCCGAATGCCGGCTTATCAGGTTTGCAGACTGTTCTTAAAGGTAAATTAACCAATTAAAACTTCAAACTAGAGATGTTTTTACTTTTCAACCAATGTCCAGTATTTTACTCTGTCCTGCACACAGGAACTGTGGAATTTTTCATCTAATCAACCTAACCTTGCTTTTGCCACAGAACATGGAGGAGAAGAAGAAGAAGGAAGAAAGTATAAAGAACAACAACTATCCTCCATTTTAGGGGATTTTCACCACTATCTATTTACTATGTTAACAAACCCAAAACCACACAAATTCTCACCCTGTGACAATCCCACACAACATCTCATCACCTAATTTACACTTGTGAGGATTTTACTGATTCCTAGAGAATAGGTAACCTTTTCCATGGATAGAGGTCAATTCTTGGATTGTACATAGGGGTTTTTTTCTTCCAAACAGATAGAGGAATATAATTCTGTGCATTTCTGACTCCAACACATACCTTTACAGGGCAAAACCTACCTGCTGGATTTCTTGGTTTATCTGGGTTTGGTTCTATGTTAAAAAATATAAAATGAAAATTCATTAGCTAAACGTACAAGATTATGGGGCTCATCTAAATTTATTTCTATGAACAAATGGCAAATTTGGAAGTGAAATATTTCATGAAGTTTTGAAGTGGATAATTTCTGTTCTGAGCATAAAAAGTTTAACAATATAACAATTATTTTTTGCTTGCTATAAAATAAAGAAAATATATGGAGGTGTTAACTCCTTTAACTATTGCCTTATAAGCAATAAAGCTGTGCAATATCAGCCTATATTCAGATAATGAATTATGACACGATCCTGGGTTTTTAGCTCCCACATCTGTTTGCTGGTGCCATGGATTGCACACCATCTGCATACTTAGCGATTTCCAGCTCCTAAACTTAGTTTTGGTATGAGATGAGGCACAAATAGAAACATGTGCACTGTCAGTAGCAGCTGAGACAGATGGGAAAGCTGCACATCAAATGCTGTAGAAAACATGCATAATTTGGTGTGAGTGTAACAGTTTGGGGCAAAATGGATACATTTATTAACTCTTTTGAGAAACTCATCAATAAGGTGGTCAATGCACCTGGAGGAGACTAATTGGCTCGCACCTGCACCTGCTGCTGGTTATCTTGAAATAATTCTGTTTATAGGAATCCAAAGCCTATTAAAAGTTTTGCTGTCATAGGTCTGGCTTGCCTCTTACAGCTGTCACTGCAGATTTTGCTTAACCGTGCCACAGCCGCTGAGACTATCCCAGGCATATGCCTGGTGTGACCAGAGGCTGCCTTTCCCTGTCTTTCATGGGATGCCTGGAATCCTGCTGTGGCTTGGCGTGTAGTAGTGAGAGCCCTTCCACAGCCCCCTGCCAAACACATATGGTCTGAGCTTAAAAGTCTCACCCATATTGCAGCCATATTGCTACGATAATACAGAGTATTCTTAAGGAATATCAATAACTACGTAAATTTGGTTTTAGAAAGGTAAGCTGTGCGTAGATGAACTGGCTGGATACTTTGGGATGCACACTGCATAGGCAACACTTTCATTCACTTAGCACTCTGTATCTTTTTCCTGGGTTTTGGCACAGGACAGACTGTCAGGTTTAATCACCTTGAAAGTTTCAGGGAGGATGTTCAAGAATTTTAGGGTAATATGCTTGCAAAATAAGTGTCCTGAGTGGAAGGATTTTTATTTTTTAGGCTTGCATGTTTCCAGAAAATGCTTCCACTTAAAAAATAATCTGAGCTCTCTTTAGGAAAATTGAGTGTCTAAATTTGTAGAAATCTGTTTGAGTCCAAATCTCACAGTTCAAAGCAGTCACAATTAATTGCAGGAAGAATTTCACCACCCTCAATCACTTTCATTTGCTGTGTGACACCTGGGTAGGTGTTTTTTTTACATTTTCCCTGCTCGCTTTTGACATAGCTATGAAAGGCATGACAGGTATTTCAGAAGTATGGGAGTATTTTGGTTTTTTATATAATAAAAAATATTTTTATATGATTTCTGTGGTGGGTGTGTATGATAGAGGGCTGAGCAGTGATAAAAAGCCTGTGAATGCAGCCTGTAAGGGATGTTCAGACTTAAGCCAACAACAGCTTGGTGAAGAAAAGCATGGCTGGAAAGCAAGTGAGAAACACAAAGCATTTGCAACCTCTCACTCTTTTAGGAATGGTGTGTGTGTATCCGAAACCACTGCTAGGTATGCTGCTTAGAAAGGTTGCTCGGGGTTAAGTTCTGCCATATGATTTTGGCATCTGGCTATGATTGGAGTCAATGGGGGTCCTCTGTATGCATCTGAGGGCACAGTATGACCCTTTCTGCTTGTTTTCACTTGCTGTATTTTTGTGCCATGGCACCTCTGAGCAGGGACAATCTCAACTGCTCATTCACTTTAAAGGCCCTCTGTAAAGAAAGTTATTCTTGTGTTTCCTTTCATTCTCTGAGCAGTCCTTTGCCTTCTTTCATTACTTCCTTTCTTGTTGATTTATTAAGCTACTAATGTTCAGATCCCAGTCTATAAAAATTAAAACTTCAATCCAAAAGAAAAAATACCCAAGTAGATAATGTAAGTACAAGATAATAGCACAAGCAGCTACGAGCAGACATAGTGTATTTCATTTTCAGACATCCTCTAAAAGATAAAGAGCAGTTCAATCAAATTAAAAACGTGGAGAGATTTTCCTTCAAGCCACATTGAGCAATCAAGTCTAAAACACAAGCCATACTGTGCTCCTGAAGCAGATAATAGTATCAGTGATGAGGTATTACTATTAGGAGTAAATGACTCCTGTAAAATAATAAACTGATTTAATGAGCCAAATGATGATAAGGTACTTTTCATGGATATACCAGAGGCAGAAATTTTTTCATCAGGATTGGTGTCCTAACTTGGTATTCTGACTGCAAAGCTCTAGCAGGCTTGAGACTTATGGTAGTGTTGTGATTACCATGATGGAAATTGAAGCACCAGGATTGGTTGCACAATAGAGGAAGAATTAGACACCTTGGAAAAGCTGTCTATAGGAAGCATGTTTTATTTGCCTGCAGGTAGCCTACAGGGAATGATAAACAGAAAAGGAGTATTTGTCCACCTCTGTCTTTGGAGCATGCATGAAAAGTTAAGGAGCCAGGGAAGGACTTCCATATAAGAGGAGAGAGAGAAAGAATGAAGACCCTTGAATGGAGAAAGACTTGCTCTGTTCAAGATTGTCTGCTGCCTTGTGGACAAATGAGGCTGGTCTTGGTGAGCTGTGTACTCTTCCTTAATCTTGTATTGCTTGCTCCTATGTACAGTGGAGCGGATTCCTGATTTCCAGGAGGCAGGAAGCTATCTGCTCTGAAGAATCAGAACTCCTTGTGGTCTCCAAAATCCTGTGGTTTCCCCATAGCTGGAACTGCCACATGAGTTTCTTGTCCCTTTTCCCAAATGGAAAATGGTCTAAATGAAGTTACCATAACACTTTGATGATCTGCTGGAGACAGACACAGGAGGAAGTCACAGTTTGTAGAGGGAATTGCTGAACAGCCTGGTCTGATCTTGTAGCTGATCCTGTTCTGAAGAGAAGGTTGGACTAGAGACCTTCAGATTTCCCTTCCAACTGGAACTATTAGCTGATTTTATGAGACTAGAATTCCAAGTACCTTTCACCTAAATAAGCTTTCAAGCAGATTCAGGAAAAGACATCATGTGACTGTTAAGACAGTAATTTTTTTTTAGAGAGAGCTCAAATTATCATATAATTGAAATTCTTTTTTATTAAAGTTTAGTAAGTAGATAAAAAGATGCCATCTTTACAGAGAGCTTTTATATTATTGTATTTTACTATTCTCTGTATCACACTACTGAACAGAATTGAGTTCTGTTTCCTTTGTCTCTTCAAAAACGTTCATGTCTGACAGATAGAAGTTGATATCAAGAACATGAAAAGAATTTGGGAGTTTTCTAATTATCTGGGGCCACTTTATGTTGGCTTTGGTTTGTTTTTTTTTTTTTTTTTCCAATACAAGTGAAAGAAGGAAATAGTCCCAGTAGAAAACTTCTCTAGTAATATTTTAAAGGAAATTTGCATCTTGGGGTACAACGCTCAGATTCTAGATGACACCGATGGCACTTTCTATTTGTTGGGTCCCCACTGTACGTGAAACACGAAGCAGACTTACACAGTCCTTGTGAGCTTTTCCTTTGCCTGGAATTCCCCAGCAGCTGATGAGTTGAACGTAACATTGATTTTAAGTAAAAATGTCGTGTCAAAACAACTCTGATCCTAGTCCAAGAAAAAGAAATAAAGCACTAAATAAGTATAAATACAGATTTTTCCTATAGAGCCTATTCTGCAAATTGGAGTTTTTGACCTTTTTTGTTTTGTTTTTATTACTTTTCAGCTGTAGGAACACTTTAAAACAGTTTCTAGAGCCTTGATGAATATAGCAGAAGACTTAGGGATATTTTTATTTGGGGGAAATGCAAATATTTTAGTTGCAAAGTGTTTGTTTATGCAGAGTATAAATAGAGTAAGAGTTTATGCAGTATATCCCTGAGTTCAGCAATAATTCAAATAAAATGTTTTAATGTCCTATGAATTTTTACTTAAAATTCTTCTGAAACTTAAAAAAATGTTCTTATATGTTTTACTATAAGAGTAATGAATTTGTGGAAGAAAAAGATGAGATGAAAAAATACTGTTGAAGGGATTTGGAGAGTTCAACATAGGTATAAAGGATAAGTCTGTCTTCCATGTATTAGTAAGAGAAAGAGAAAGAAAAAATGATTTACTCCCAGTTCCCAAAATATGTGATCCAAAGCATAAAACTACAAAAGAACTTAAAGAAGTATCACCTCACCTTTTATTCTTCAACTTTATTTTTTCAGTATACATTTTCCAACAAGAAATTGCCCGTGAGATAGGTAAAAAGCAGTTCCTGACACTTATACTAGCAATTTATTGTCTCATGGGGAATGTACTATGTATTTGTTATTAAAGTTCTCTTTATAAGGTGTCGTGGTTTTTATTTTTGTTTAGGTCTATATATTTGAACTGATTTCCTTGGTTTTCTGTTTAATACTAAAAAAAAAATGGTCTGTTTTTCCTAACTTTTTGTTTAGAGAAACACATCACAAAGATGTATCCTCCCACAAGAATATGAAAAGTGTTGGCTGGAAAAAAGCTTCATTATCTATAACACTCAGAGTATTATGTCATCTGAGAATACCTGATATTTGCCTTTTGGATTCACATACCTGGTATGTTTCTGCTAACAGTTTCCTGAATGTTTATGCAGGGTTGTGCATTTTCTATGAAACTGGCCACCCACAATGTATTTTCCTTGCAAGTCACCTTTGAAAAACTTATCACTGCTTAGCGGTTTTGTGATGGGCTCAGTCATGTCTCACTGGCAGTGTTAAGTGTGTGTATAACATAATGTTATCAGTTAAAGCTATCTCTTTAGGCAAAGGCATGAGGGAACCATCAAATGCTGCATTCTGACAAACAGATGTCAGTCTAAAAGGCTCATATCCCAACAGCTGTTGGGAGTATTACATGGAGGACTAAGATACAGGAAAAAGATACAGCCTTTGCTTGGTTAATCATTGCTTGGAGAAAGAGAGGCTCCTTTTCTTTGGAGATTGCAGTGTCTGAAGGTTATGTTAACTGTTTAATCTGTTTTGACAAAAACCTGATTAAATAATGGAACAAGAGAGAAAAAGTACGTTTGGTGAATATTTATTAAGCTGAGTATACGGTCTAGTGGATCTCTAGTCTAGTAAAACTCCTCCATCTGCTTTTCTTTGCATAGTTGTAATCCTTGATCAGTGATTGTGATGAGCTTTCAGTTGAGACGCTTACAGGGCCTCTAGAAGAGAGCAGAAATACAGCATGTCTCCTTGGTACAGAGAAATACATGCTACCTTTGAAGTTAATACTTTGGAAGCATCCTTGGATTCAGTGTGTTCAAGTGTGGTGGTCGGTCATTTTTTCTCCCTACGTGTCTGAGGTCTTCTGAGTGACTGATGAACATAGATGATCCGTTATGTGCTTTTGCCAGGTAATTTTTGAATGTCTATATCTGCTTCCCCTGCCCAGATTATCTGAAAAAAACCCCAACAAAACAACATCCTAATAACCTTTTTTCTGTAGACTCATTGCCAAGATTACCGCAAGAGCAAGTGTATATTTTAGTGCTGTAAATACTTTTCCAGTGATCACTACATCTGACAGCATAGCAGTATGATTTCCTTTTCATGTTTGCAATTTTTGTTGTTCCATTAGCACTGATAATAGTTATCTCTGCGTAGATAAATAGAATTCCCTATCCCTAATTAATATATTCTTCAAACAAATGATACGTATGTGTCTACCTTTTAAAATTACTTGAATTAAAAGGAGAGATTTATTGTTCAAATATCTAGTCAGGCATCTTTCTGTGATTTTTTTTTTTTTTCCTGCATTGATTCAGCTCCACTATGTATTTTGGATGACACAACTTGAAAGCTTGTATTTGAAAGGCGTATGTTAAGGAAACTTCCCAGTCTGACCATCCACAAGACTCTCTGGCAGTATTGTGATGTCTGTAGCAAACTGCTACAATTCATGAATGGAAATAACATTATTTTTAGATGAAAATGCAATGCAGTCAATTTGGATTCTTGACACAGTCAGTGGGTTTGTTTTTACACTTCCCTACCGCGATTCTACAGTTAGAAATTGCAATTAGAATGTCCAGTTGAAGTTGCAGTTAGAAAGTTCAATTACTCCATTAAGAGAGTCAGAAAATAAAACATCTGATTTTTCTGAACACTAGTTCTTCAGTCTTAACATCTATTTGTTGATTTGAATAAGAAAGGATGCAGTCTTTTACAAGAGTTTCATCCCAGCATATTTAATGGGAATTCTTTCTTGAACAGAAATGAGAGCAGCAGCAAGGTTGTGCAAGACTCCCAGCATACAAATTGCCTAAATTTTTTTGAAAAAAGAGGAGGACAGGAAATTTTTAGAATCAAAAGTGGCAGTAAGGAACAAAAATTTTGCTATTAATAGAAATTCTTTCCATGTTCCTTCCTTGGATTTGGCCGTGGGGATGAAACTTTCCTTACACTCTGCTATATTTATGACAGAGATGGGAGTTCTGCTTTAACTGACATTGTCCAATCCCCTTTCATGAGACAGTTAAAAAGTGCTTAGAAATTTTGCCAAAACATCACTCAGTTAGGTTGACATGTTCCATGTCAGATATCTGCACGAGCCAAAACACCTCTGTCAAGCAGCAGGGCTGAGAAAGTACATTGTTTTGCCACATTGCCTGTGAAGTGCTCTAGGCTGGATATCCAAAAATGAACAGGAATTTAAATATATTCCTTGTCATTACCTCCATACCTTCATAAGGAGAAGAGGACTAAATTTCTGCTACAGCTTGTCCACTTTCCCTCCACATCCCCAATATAATGCAGAGCAGGTTGATTTTGATTTTATTGATATAAATACTAGATTTCTGTGCTTCAGCCAGTAACCTGATAATATGGCCCAGCGCTTTGCAGAAACATGAATTCCTTTAGAACAGGAAAAAGATTTTTCTTTCCTAAACTTTTCTTTTTTCTTGTCCATAATTTGTCATCTCTTAAATGTAAAGAAATTAAAATAAACCACAAGAGTGAAAAGCAGTTCTGGGCCTATAAAAATTCCTGCAGTAGCTTTAAGAAAATACTAAATGGACCACCTATTGAAAGGATCCTGCATTTGAAAGGTGGATATTTTTTTGTCCAGTGATTGAAACTGATCTTGTCACCAAGTTATCTTGGTGAGTCTGGATGTGCAGGGAGGTTTCATCTCTGGGGATGCCAATAGAAAGAAGAGGCAGGATGTCAGGACCATCATTTCCACAGTTCAGGGGCTTTGGCTCAGTGGACTTTCAGCGAGCTAAGATTGTGGGCTGGTAGGAAGTAAAACATGTTTACAACAACTCTATTAAAAATCTGTCCAAACTGATTTTTTTCCCTTGAAAGGTACTCTGTTTTCAACAAAATAAAACATTCTAACAGAAAATGTTTTGTTGGATTTTTTTCCCCAACTAGCTCTAGAATATGAAATTACAATATGAAGGCTGGATAGAAGATGATGCAAATGTGAGAAGTACCAACTTATTTTTTAGGGGATAGAAGTAACTTTAAATACTGAAAATTATTTAAGATACTGTGGGTGCTCTTCTAGTGTGCAGAACCTAGTTAGCACTGACCAGAAAGTTATTTACTGGTTCAGACCCTTTAGATCCACAAACATGAATTAATTGGTGCTGATTTTGCTGAATGGGTTTCACAAAATTAATATTAAGAAAATGTGTTGCCTTCAGTATGATCGATGTTGTGGCATGAAGAAGGATGAGAAATTTATGGAGTAATTTGCTTTCACTTGCGGAAAAAACAGCTGCATTGAAAATCTGTCAGGAGAAAATTAAAGCAAGGTTGAAATAAGCAGCCACGCAAGTCTTCAGTAGCAATGCTGAAACGGAAAAAGTGAAGGCTTTGAAAATTTGAAATGCTAATGAGCAATAGAAAAGAATAGCCAGTTTAATTTAATTTTGATACCGTATACCAAATGATGTTCTATCTTAATAGAATAGATCGTGTGACAAAATTTCTCTTTCTATTAGTATCACAAGATTGCTTCCCTTCACTTTACAGAAGCGTGCTGTTTTGTACACCTTAGTAACCATCCTTACCAAGATGCAATCATTGATGTCTGTCCTGTTTCATGTATATTTTAATGAATTTCGTAGGTTTTGCATTCAGGTCTTAATTACTTTCAAAAAAATATTCTGCATACAAGAAGGGGGGAAATCTGAGTGCACTGCCACAGTAATTCTACTGCATAAATCTGCTACCCTGGAAGAGCTAAATAGATCGCATTTTTAATTTGCCATGAAGCAAAGATGAAAACTAAATATGAAAGTGATTTTTATTTATTTGGAGACTAACATTAAAAAAAATTAGAGGCTTTAATTTCTCATGAAAAGGCAGTGATGGCTGTTTTTGGTATGAAAATGAGTAGAAAATTTTTCTTCTGTAAGTATAATTATTTTTATTTAAAATTATACAAATTAACAGGCTTTATCAAGCACATGGAAGTCTGCCTGTTTCCATGCTAAAGAAAATGGATATTTAAATATGAGAGCACAGTGCTGAATTTCTGAAAGAAATAGGGACTAGATCCAGTAAACCTGATGAACTGGATCTGCAGAGACTGGGGTGTGAGAAGACAGGCTGCTTAACCCACTCTTTAGGCAACAGCTCTGTAAATGAAAACTGCATGCTGTTCCAAGGTTCCCTGTTACAACACTTAGGAGAGCAAAGGTACCTCAGAAGAAGATGCAAACTCATCATGCTGTTTGGATGGGAAGCTGCTGGAATCTGTGCAGAGGTGCTTCAAGCCACACAAAACAGAAACACTGCTCTCATGCATGTTTCTGCAATGCCATCTTCTCCCTCAATATGGATGCCTCTGGTCCCTGCAAACCCAAGTGCCAGATGTCTGCTTGAAGACAGGTATCTGTAATCTTTCTTCCAATGGAGGAAATTGTCCTTACAGGAGGGTAAGTTAGTTTTTTCTACAGCTGCATATTTCTTTTGGCCTTGCATCTTAGAGCAGTCGCTCCATTGGTGCTTCAGGCTATGGAGATTCAAGCTCACATCTCTTCGAGGCTCTTTCGGCAGGTGGGGATGCTTCAATATGCCTCAGGAGAGGGAAAGATAGAAGGAAAAAGCAACTACGGACCTGTGGACTAGTGTGTATCACTCTCATCTCAGACAAAAATGTACAGGTTTTTAGGCTGTTTTCTGATGTGAATCCCTCATTGTAAAGTTCTGGGCACAAGTGCTGTCAAGTGTGAGGATATTTGCAGGAGAGAATCTTCATAGGCAAACCAAGGAACCATCCGGTTCCTCCCTGAGTGCCATAATGACTGATTAGCTGCACAGAAGAGCAAGTTACAAGCTGTAGGGAATCACCTCCAATGGAATAGCAGACATGGCTAGTTTGAGTTCAGAAAATAACATTTTGAGCCTAAAAGTTTCTGGTTTTCATGCTTTTTTTTTTTCATTACAGAAAGATTGGTAATATTTGGGATTGGATCATAGGGGTTCTGATATTAATTCTAGATAATACTGTAGCAATTTTATCAATAAAATGTTATTGTAAAAAATGTGATTACAAAAAGAAAATGGAAAAAGCAGGAAAAATTCTTAGAAAAATGTTTAATAATATAATTCTTAGTAACCAAATAAGAGAAATTCTTGTCCCCTGCAAATCATATTAAGGTATCTGCATAAAACAGATCAGACTTAACAGTAAAACTTGCCTGGACCCGAGAGGACAGTATGAAGCTGTGTCAGGGGAGATTTAAGTTGGATATAAGGAAAATGTTCTTCACCCAGAGGGTGGTTGCATACTGGAACAGGCTCCCTGTGGAGGTGGTCACAGCCTCAAACCTTCCAGAGCACATGAACTGTTTGTAAAATGCTTCCAGGCACATGGTGTGATACTTTGGGCTGTCTTGTGCAGGGCCAGGAGCTGGACTTTGATGATCCTTGTACATCTCTTCCAGCTCAAGATATTCTCTGATTCTATGAATGAGCCCTTTTTTCCAATTTTCATATGGACAATGACTGCTCAGTTTTTGAAGTTGCTGATCTAGACCTGCAGTCCAAATTGGCAAAGACCTCAGCTGTACCAGTTTGTAATTAGACAGAAAAGAAACAATCCTACCTCTTGCAGGGGACTAGAAAAAACTTTCTCAAAGATACCATATTTCAGAAGATATTTAGGTGTGTCTTGAACTTGAGGCATCCAGTGGAGAGGTGAGAGATGATTTTCAAGACTTCTTTTATCTATACTATTTGGTGAATTGAGCAGTAATTTGTATATGAGTCAGGGAAATTTCATCAGTGATTTCGTGTGAATCAAATGACATTTGGGCAGTCATCCACATGACAGAGACCATTTTATCCCAAAGGCTAACTGATATGGTGCAGCTCAAAACTATAAAGTTAAATTATTTCACCCTTAACTCACCTATTTTTGGTATTAACTTGTAGTTTGTGTCTAGGAGCTTAAGACAGTGCTAATTGGTAGGAGTCAAAAGTATAACAGGGACAACGGTGAGGATGATGATAAGATAGTGGCTGTAAGTTTCCTTTGACACAGTTTTTTTACCACAGGAAAAAAGGTATTGAAGAGAAACCCAAAGCCTCAGTTGAACACTACCCCATGGGCAAGTTTCTTTGTTCTCTTGTCTAAGTTCTAATCTGATCCATGCTATACAACAGAATAGGAAGCAGACATTTTGTGGGTCAGGCTGATTTACATATTTCTTAGCCACTCCTTTTCTGCTCAGCAATAAAGTTTCTAAACAGCTCATGCAGTGAATTCTCCTGTAGTTGAGTAGATCCTGTGTTAGTGTATTTGACTAGCATTTAATGGCTTGGAGGAGTGCCCTAAATGCTGAATTCCTAAAATAGCTGTTCTTTAATGCCTGGAGCTCTAAATTTTCACCCTCACTCAAACTCAAATGCTATATCTACCCCATACCATTTCCTGTCTTATCCTCCAAAAAATGTGATACATTTGCTGCTGCAAACACAGTCCTATTAACTCACCTCATCTTGCAGAATTTAGCAATGTACTGAAATCCACAGCCACTTCTGTCCATAGCATTACCCTAATCCTAGCCATATATTTTCTCTGATTAGTATTCTTACTGTCATGTAAATTTCCCAATCCAAATCAGTTAATCCACCTCTCTGAGAACTCATTATGAAGCCTTGTAGACCTTGCTGTCTGAAGTAGTATAAAGAGATTTCTGTCCAGATTCAAGTAGCATGGTATGGCAGAGGTGAAATTCATATATGAAGTTAGGCAGAGGTCATAGTGGCAGTGTAATGCTTAAGTTTAGGGTTAGCTTAATCTTGCAGTGTGGGGAAGAGTAACTACCACTTGGCTTGATGGTGTGTCTTTAATGCTTGTTTAATCTAGGAAGATTGGTGGTCAGTCAGGATAGCTGTGTAAAAGATGAGAGGTAGAGGAGGGGTTTGGTGGAGAAGGACTGTAGAACTTCATTAATTCCTAAATTTCAACTCTGATGACATCAGGAAAAGGGCTGTTGCTGCCAGAAGCTTAAGATCTCATTGTACTGATGAGATCGGAAAATCCTACATGACTCAAATGCAACGCTTACAGAAATTCATGAGCAGAAATATTCTGTTTAACTTCAGATAATGGTATTTTTGTAATGATTAAGACCAGCTTTAGCATTGCCAAGAGAGTTAAGATTCAGAAAAACAGCATCTGAGGAACTGGCTTGTTGCTGTTTTCTGCAGAGGTCACAAAGCTGAGGTAAGTGTGGTAGAGACAGGGGCCAGTGTTGTCCAATGAAGAAGGTGGTGTTTTGTCATCATACTCAAACTGCAGGTTGATCACGAAAATATAAGAATGGAGAATCTTTTCTTTCCAGTTCATGGACTCCACCCCTTCTGAAGCCATCTGGCTTTTAATCCTGATTGCATTTTAGCAGAGGAGTTCTGTCACTTCAAGAGAGAATACTTCCACACAAAGATTTGCTGCTTCAAAGTTAGCTGTACCTTAACATGCATTAATTTACCACAAAATTTACTCTTAAGTGGAAAGGTGGAAAGAGGCAAATAATGGCAGTGAAAGTGGTTCTGTTGTAAGATTGTATTCCATTTCAGTGGGAACTGAAGGCACTGAATGTCTTGCAGGATCAGTAGTTTAATATCTGTAAATGGGTTAGAAGTGAACCAAGTAAAGTGTATCCTGTTTGTCAGGGGAATTTCAGCCGCACTGAGCACTCTTAGGATGAGAACTGTGCTTTTACAGAAGGAAGTCAGTCTCATTGCTGGACCATTTTACACAAGGCTGGGCAAGACCTTCCTGAGAGCAAGAATCCTGCAACGAAGGAAATGGAAAATGTTTCTTACCTTTTTCCTGCCTCCCAAGGAATGAAATATTGTCTGCTGGGTACAGCACATGTCAGTGACATTAGTGTATGAAAACTGTATAAGAAGGAAAATACAGAAATGAAACTTGGCAAAATTTCTTGGCCTGATCCTGCTGTTTGCATAGAAGAAAGATTCCAAGAGTAGTATGAGCTAGTGTCTTTTGACTGAAAGCTCCGCAGATCATAAACTGCTCACACAGATTTATTATTAAACTGCTTATTTATATGGGTTTATTTATAAGCAAATAGTTGATAATACATTCATAAAGAGATGAATAATTTAATTTTTAATACATAGTTTGGTATGTTTTATTTTCTGAAAGAACCTCTTTCACATGAGGTACTGAATGTAGTGACACACTGTCACTAAGTTTGTGCTCTTCCAAGCTGCATAATTCTGAAGTGTGAAAAGGCTAATCTGATATGCACTCCAGCTATTTTTAATGTGAGCATTACAAATCTCCCAGAGGGAAGCCATTATAAAATATTTATGCAAAGCTAGATGAATACTCTGTTATTCCCCTGCAAGCTTTGCTTCCTCTTTCTGGACATTATGTGGTGACAATAACCAGGCAGCACTCACTTGTGGAATTTACAGAGAGATTATGTAGTCCCTAAATTGAGTGGACCACAGGCAAGGCTTGGATGCTGCTAGGGAAATAAAGCGAAAAAATGCATTCTCTTTTGTTCCCTCAGTAGCTGTTTAATATAAAATGCATTACTTTTGGTATTTAAATAAATTAATCGACAGCTGTAAGAGATCAGTTTTGTAACGTTCAGCAAGGTATTTGATATTTGCAAACATAAAGGTCTTAGTAAAATATCCATTAAAAACCTGAAAAAAATGAATGTGGTACTTTGCAATCTGGGTTAAACAAGGTTCATGGGGAGATGCAAAACCTTTTACTAGAGTTGCTGATATAATTAGAAAAAACCAGACAACTTTAAAGTCATGAAAACCTTTCAGCCTTTGAAATAAGAGGCATCAACCTCCAAAACTCAGCACTAGTTAAGAATAAGAATTGCTCAGAACTCAACTAGAGACTGAGACAAAAGCTGATTAGTATCAACAGGGTAAGATGCTCCAAGGGAATATCACAACAAGGGAAGAGCCCAGGTGGAGCTGAGAGGGGAAGAAGGAAATAATTTTTGAGGATAAATTTGATTAGTTAGAAGTTGAAAGGGCAGGGGGAGGGGGGAAAGTGAGTCATAGACTGACAGAAAAGCAGAATCTTTTTTGTGTTTTTGATTTTTAATGTTCAGGGCAGATACAAATTTGAGTTTCTGTAGGGTACAACTGCACTGTAATACCCTTGCACCCTTTTTCTGTGCAACAATATATGCAATGTGTATGTAGCTAAAGAGGCATTTTTAAAAATCAGAAAAAGCCGTCATTTTTGATATAGTTAAGGAAACAAGCTAAGCACATGTCACATTATGTACTCCTGGAGGCTGTGGCCTTTTGGCATAGGCATTTCTACAGCCTAAGGCAATCAATGACACAGAGGATCACCAGGTTAAAAAAATATTTGTCCATCAATTTTATTAAAAAGCTGTGCATGGGATTCATGCCAGACAGAGTGTGGCTTTCCCTAGAGTCACTGCAGAAAAGTTTTTGCAAAGTGTGGATACTGTCTAAAGGAGTTAGGGACTCTTGAAAAGGTTTTGTTTTCCCTCTGGGCAACTCATCAATGACCATCAGATTTTGTATGTGAGAAAAATAATAATCCTATAAGTAGTAAATTCAAAAGTGGTCTCTGTTTCCACCCAGAAGAATTTTCACCTGAACTGAACTTTTGAACTGTTCTTTGTGACATGAGGTAAAGAAAACAATAGCTCAGAACTCTGGGTCAAAAACCTACAATGGCTAGATGAGGGTTTATTTTTTATTTTGTGTATTGACATTTGCGTAGACAGTAAGAGAGAGTTTTGTTGCCCACTCCCTCCCCAGTTTATTTTTCCAAGTCTACAAATAAAAGAAATGTTGGCTTGTGTGTATAGGTCATTGTCTGTTGTACTAGCACCACAATGCTTGGTATTTTTATGTGTATGCAAGAGGATGGTGCAGATGTTATTTCACGTGGGCACGGAAGAGAGTTCAGCAGAAAGCTGTGTGTTTAAAGGAAGAAAGGATCAGTCCTGAGGGACTGGCTCAGGAAGAAAGGATTTAAGCCTTAATCATGTCCACATTCTCCTCCTACAGGGCTAATATTTTTTTCTGATGTATTGAAGTTAGAGTTTTCAGGAGAAAGGAGCAATAGCTGAAAACTGTCTGGATTTTAAGCTCAGCTGAATAATTCCCTCTCTCTAGCAATGGAATGCTAAGCACAGATGGAGTGGTGATATACTGGGCTGGGGGAGCTGCCCAGACTGTTTGTTGTTCCAAGTATTTGATTTCGTGAATAGCAATAAAGCCTTTTTCATTGACCTCTGAAGGATTAATTTCTTAATTTAGGACTCAGAAGCAAAGAAGCCTAGAGAAAAAAAATATTGGATATGCATATAATGAATTGCAGTGTTTATAGTTTGTACAAGGCACAAACCCCATAATCTGCTGATTGCAGTGGAATTTGAGACGTGCTAATTCATGAGCTTTGACATTCCAATTATTTTGTTATTAATACATTCTGCATCCACCCTGTGCTGCTGTTTTAGCATCACTTCAATAGCTCTGCTAAACAACACTAAAGACAGACAATGGGAAAAACCATATAACTTCATTTTCCTAAAGGTGAGTGTGGGAAATTTAATGAGACTTTTATTTGATTTAAGGTGGCTCCTTTTCAAAGCAGAAATACAGGGTGTTAAATTATGCTGACAAAGGAAGGTAGAAAGTGAGCAAAAATTCAATTCCACTGAAATTTTAGACTTGTTCAAAAAATAATTTTTGTGCTTGGCATGTTTATTGGTGGTCTGATGCAAATGGCTTAATATTTCTTAAAAGTGTTGCATTCATTTTTAGTTACATATTGTTCTTTTTCTTATTCTCTCTGTTGGATGGATTAAGCTACAATGATAATTATCCGAGTCACATTGCCCTATAATTAAAGCATGTCAGAAGGGAAACAAATATAAAGGAATACAGATGATTACTTGAAAGTGCTTTGCAAGAAGTAAATTATTCCTGATTTCAATGGAATTAGTACAGAAATAAAACAGTGATATGACTTTAGTGTTGTGACATACAGACTGTGTAATATGATAATTCCAGGGCACCTTTCTTAGAGACACTAAAAAAGCCAAGGCATTTAAAACCAGATAGGAGTTAAGACCACAAAATTGCCTGGATTTGCATATGGTGGGGCAGTCAAAGAGAATACCTAATTCTCTTATGTGAAACTAAAAGTTCTTCTGGTCATGTGGTTCAGCCAATCTGCCTGTGTCATGCTGGAGACCTGATGCTCCCAGGCCCTGGAATGCTGCTCTGTGGCATTAGAGCATACCAGGAGCAGGACTGCAACAAATGACCCTCCTCTAATAGGTCTGCAACCCCCTTAGGCAGGATTTTTTCAATCCTGACTGTGACCTTATTGAATCTAGGTATTGTTTTCTCTGCTAGACAAACCTGGAAAAAGAAGAGATTGCGTTTAAACCACCCCTAGTTTGCCCTATATCACTCTCTGGCACATGAAGAAACAAAGGGGAAAACCACATTATACACCTAAGGGCAACATTGGAGATCCAAATTTTCCCCTCTGACCAAAATGATGGAAGATATGAAACTTCAACAACAAATGATATCATTTTTAGTACTGCTGATAATTCCCCTTGGTAGCATTAAAGATGCACTCTTTGTGGAAATTTCTATTCTGAACACCTCAGAGTTCAAGGTACATGCATGAACTAGCCAAGTGGTAATAAGCTAGAGTCCCTACTTTTGTTCTCTTAAAAATATTCTTAAGCAACTTAGCGGAATATTTTAAGTTGTTGTAAGTAATGAAATCAGGTGCTTACTTTATTCCAAGGATGTTTTCTTAGTGCATAAAATGGTAACACATTTTTTCTGGGGTTAGTTCTCAAGAAAAGGATTTGATTTTTCTTTCATATTTAATGTAACATTAAAATAGTTTATTTCTAGGGGTAAAAGAATGTTCATATGGACAAATATTTTCATTAACAGGGGCTAAAAAATAGACTTTTTAAAGACCATTGTAATGTGTTTAGTGAACACCTCAACGATTGCTTGGGTTTTATTTTTGTTTTGCCAAATAAAAACCTCTTTCTTGGAGAACTTTGCTAACAATTTTTTATTGCAAAGACAGATGGCCCCCTTAAGTGGAAGGAAAGAACTTTTTGTCTCTGGACATAATAATGTAGTAGGAATCAAATCACTGATATCAACATTCATGCATTTGTTATGGGCCTATTCTGCCTGTGAGTGACTGCAATAACCTCTTTTCTGGCATTTATGTGCATATTATATCAGAAGCATATTTTAGAATTCATTTGGCTTCTTCAGGAGCTGGAGATAGGGAAAGTAATTTTCACAGCTTTCTGAAAAACAGTCCTTTTCTGCAGCTGCTCAGCCTGGGAATACTTCTCAAGTTGATAACAATTTTAGCCCTAGTCTGAAAACACCACGGAGCCTTACAATTAGCCAGAATTAGTGCTAAATGGAGAACATAGTGGAAAAGTGTCATTTATGGATATCTTCTAGTCACCAAATCATAAAATTTCCTTGAAATACTTGTAATTATTAGTTGTGAGCTTCTGTGGCATTTTAAAATGAGTAGAATGATGAATATTTCCTGACTATATGGAAATTAGCTCTTATTAAATGCAAGAAATTAATATTTTTCTGATCTCGATTTTGAAAACTACAGGACAAGGTATTATTAAGTTGTAACAATTTTGATATGTGCCATCCAAACTGAAAAAAAATTGTGGAACCACTCATGCATCACAGAACTTCCAATCAATAGCAGAAGTTAACTGATACAGATTATGAGTCAATAGTTAAATGCTTCCGTACAGAACTACACAGTTTAAAAAATTATTGACCACCATGTGGTTTAGCCAGCCCAGTGAGAGCACACTCTCTCTCAGCCGACTGAAGTATCCCCTGCTCCCCACCAACTGCAAAGCCCTCGGCAGGACGCTTCTTGCTGCGCACTCCAGGCACCCCACACTGCGCCGGGGGCCGATGCACGCACAGGTGGGAGAGGACAGCTGTGAACTGGCACCAGTGCTCCCACAGCACATGGAGCTGGGGGGGCTTCAAATTGCCTGCTGCTTCTTGGTGAGGATGTGGCTTCCTCCGTGCTCCTCTGCTCCCCTTCCCTCAGCACTTGAGACAGACAAACCTTTTCTAACATGGCAGGATTTCTTTCAGGGTTCCAGTGAACTGCATCCTGGTTAAGTTTAGCATATTTTTGACATAGCAGTGCAATAATTTTAAACTCTTGCTATAGATAATTACAAGAAATAGTTAAGTCTCTGATGGCAATTTTCCCCTGTGAGTACTGAATTGTCTTCTCCACTGAATAGAAGAGCTTGACTTTAGAAAGACTGAGATATGTTGGGTTGGGTTTTATTCTGACTTTCCAGCTCTTAAGAGGTATACCTGGAGATAGAGTAGGTGAGTTTCAAACCTCCACTTATGGTTGAATAAGAAATTTAGCTAAAAAATAACACTGGAGGAAAAACGCTTTAACTGAGGAGAAATTTAAGAAAAACTTTTAATTAGTTTTATTAGTTATCAAGCCTGTTAAATGCAGTTCAGAAGATGAAATAAAATACTGTCTGTTAATGTTCAAATGAAAGCATGGAATCTGTTAGAAGAAAGACTTGCAAAGCATTAGTCACAGTAGAAATGATAATGTTTTGTACGCTTAAAAAAAAAAGTTACCCAGACTCCTTTCAAACTAATTTTTAGCCAGACCAAGATGTACTTTTTTATCATTAAAATGAAGGAATATAGTTTTATGGAAATAAATTTTTAAAAGAAATTGGATATATATTTGTACAAAATAAGTTTCTTCTGTGGATTATGTTGTTAATTATGAGTCTCAGAGCAGCTAGATATAAAAGTTCCTTTACAAACTAAGGATTAACTATACACTTGGTAAATAGCAGGCCTACAATCATCCAAAGAAAAAGACATTTTCTGGGAAACATTTGCATTTGTTGGGTAGCTAGAGCCTGTGAGCTTGCCTGATGTTCCCTGGATCCCAGTTCTTCAAACAGGTTTGCACTGTAGGAAATTTCCATGAAGTCTCATACAGTAAAAGCTGTACTTCAGTCTAGAAATACTCAGGATAAAGTGCTAGTTTTCTGGAAGTCAGCGGCAGAGCTTGTACTGGCTGTCAAGTGGCCTGGATTTTAACAAAGTTTCATTAATAATTCCCACTTTCTTCATAAGGCATCACCACAAAATATGTATGAGGAGTGGGAGTTTTAGTAGGAAACAAATGCAAAGTTGTTGTGTCTCCAGGAGAATGAAAGGCAAAGTCACTTAAATCTTTAATATTATTAGGCAGAAAACCACAATATACTTCAAACCACAGTAAAACAGCAATTTTCTATGTATCATCTTCTTGGGGAATGGGGTGGAGTGGTTGGTGGATGGGCAATTGCATTTTTACTTCTCGTTTAATGGAATGAAGATCTTCTGCACATTTGTGCGTATTCTGTTCTTTGCTAGAGAATCAATTAGAGGCCTGCCAGACTCCTGTTGACCTATGTACTGGAGAAAAACAACCTCCTCATTTGTTAACTTGTTGAAAAAGAAGGTCTCTAGTATGTAAAGCGTAGGCAGAAAAAAGCCCCGAAGCACAAAGAAATTAGGAAATGACAAATAGCATGCCAGTTGCACCTAGTTCCCCGAGCTGACAGGTTTCTGTCCAGTAAATTGCAGTTCTCTTCAAATGGGAATTTTTTTCATTTTGGAAATGTAGTTCAGAGATGGTTACTGTGAATATGCTGGTAACAATGGGAGTTTGAGGTACTGAGTTTTCCATGTCTTGAGATCTATTTGGGGGACACTCTTGCACAAAAAGCCCTTCATTATGTACCACGCTATCTTTTACCAAGACTCACTGACTGAGATAAACAAGGAAATCGAGATTGACAGCATTTGCTACCAGCAGACTTGAGCCAACTTCTAGTGTCTGGAATAGAAAATCAATCTGAGGATTGGGAAGAGAAAATGAAGCAATTAATGGGTAAATTGATTCCAACTGATCTACTTGGAAAAGTGGCTATCTCTTCTCAGACTTGGGAAGAGCTATGTTGTTGCAGTTCACAATTTACATTGTCTGATGTATTTATTTACTATATTAATAGGAAAAGAAAATATGTAAATCTGATATGAAAGAAGAAGAAAGTAATTCTATTTTGTTTTTCTTATTTGTTATTTTTTGCACTTTTTTACATGATAAGTGCAAGAAATTCCAACTGTCAGTGGTGCAAAAATATCTATGTACTCGCCCTAAAAAGAAGATTGCTGCGGTTTTATTCTGCACTGGTATGGAAACTCATGGAAACACCATATAATCAGCTTGATAAGGGATAACTCAAAATCAAATATTTTTTAGATATACATATTTTTCACAATTTGAGATGTGATGAGCTGTATTTAATTTTGGTGCCCCTCTAATAGAAAGTGTTTATTTTCTGTACTAAACTGTTGTTTCACTAAAATAAATAATCCTGAGGATTTCCTGCAACTTCTCTTCTGCAGAATTAAAAATGCTTTTTATGGTAACTCACAATGGGTCTCAACTAAAAATTCCTCAGAGAAAAGAAAAGGAATTTCTTGACAGCTTATGCTGATTTGTGAATGTCCATCTTGAGATCCAAATCAAGTCCAAACTGTCTAGAGTCTGTAATAAGGTCTATAAGAGTCTGATGAAGATTCAATAATGCTAATTTTCCCCAATGGCTTGTATGAGTTATGACACTGCTGAATCTACATGTTCACGAAAAGATGCCACTTCATCTGTAGAAAAAGGTTAACAAGAACACTTTACGGTTGAAAGTCAATTCTTTAATCTTCCCTGCCATAATCTTCCCTGCTATATATAAAAATCTGATGCATTTGACAATAATAGTTTTAGAAGTGAAAGGGTAGAAATGATGGCTATAATAATCTCACATATTTCATATCATGGTTAGTTATGAGTTTGCAGTGAGGGAAAGGAGTGTCTTCACTGAGCCTGCTTATAGCAGAAAAGCCTGTCAAATATGTTACAAAGGGTGTGTTGATTCTGTATTTTTTTAAAAAACTGTGATATGGAAGATCGTTGTCATTACATCTTGAATGCCGTAAGAAGGACTGCCCTTTATGTTATAACAATCCTGCTGTGACTGCTGGACCCATTGAGAAATGCTTTAGTGTAAATACATATATCCTTTTTTCCTCGCTTTTTACTTTCTCATGGATCAGGAATTGCAGTGGTCATTCCAGCTGGTGTTATCCTTCTTGTTATAGGGCTGCATTCACTATGAGGGCATAGGAATACCTGTTCTCACCAATCCTGTGAGATTATGGTTTGAGTTTGGTGCAGATAAGAAGTGGTGTAAATTACAAGAGTGCCCAGTTATGAGGAGGTAAGAGCCTGTCATGCCCATGGATGTCCTGTTCATGTGATAAATAGATGACCATGGTTGGCTGTGCAGCATCCAAAGCTATGTATGGATAGAGATGGTGCTCCAGGCTGGCATTCAAGAAAGCAATGCACACACGTGCAACCTTTTGAGTAAATGCCCTAGATGAAAAGAAAAGGATCTGGGACATGACACAGCCTGGAGATGGGAGAAATCACATTGTAAACACTGAAGATATATCTGATGAGAAAATTGTTCTTTTGTAAAGGGTTGTGTTTTTATGTGCCTTTTCAAGTCTGGAAAAGAGGAAATGAGAACTTGTAAGTGATGCCTTTTTTTTCCCTGTGGGTTATTTTTAACCAAGATCATTTAGTGAGCTTCTTTACTGCGTGCACTCTGCAAACCATTCTGTTTGTCCATCTGTGAGGGTGTGATAAATGTCACCAGAGAAGTAAAGTAAGTGAAGAAAAGTGGGAAAATGAAAATCCCTTAGAGGTTCCTTAAGCCAGATTTCCTACCAAACTCAATACATTATGAAAATAATCTTATATTTGGGTAAATTTCTGTCAGTTAAAAATGAAAATAGTTCTGATGACATATAAATTCCGTTTATAAACTGGAACTGATCAATAAATGGCATTTTTTTCTTCTATTGTTGGTGGGTCCAGAATAGAGTGTTCCTCACTGAAATAAGTCAAATATGGGTATGAAAGTTTATTATACACAGAGATGCATAACGTCATCCTAGTGTGCAAGGTGGTAAGAGACTGCTATCAGAAGCTCTTTTAATGAATTTTCTCATTTGTATTCCCACATCATCTTTCATCCAGCAAAAGGGACCTGTTCCAGTTTCAAGGAGGTGGTGGAGGGCACAGGATTGGAGTGTCTCAACTCAGTTAACATGCTTTTCACCTGGTTTAGGGAATATCTAAGGCTGATTGTTGTCTGTCTGAAGTTCAAATTGTAGCAAAGACATTTTCATGAGGGAAAATATATCCAGATTTAATTTTGAAAGGGCAACAAATGTGGCAGAGCAAGAAAATGAGCTGACACTGCATATGTTGATGACTACCCTTTCCAAAACCCGTCTGTCAGAACAGGCCAGGTAATTTGTGATGCTGAACTCAAGCCCATCCGCCTTGAGGATTAAGATGGGAAACAAACTCATAGCTATCCACACACCCACCTTTTTTGTAGATGAGCAATGGGTTTAGGTGCCTGGCTCCCATCAGCCCTCTTTCATATGCTCTGCAGAGGATGATGATGACCTTTGCTTCAGGACGTGCATGGTAAGTCTGAGACATCACACAGTGATGAACTCACTGTCTAGCCACTGTACAGCTCTTATGCATATATTTCAGTCTCAGAAATCCCAGACAGAAATATGAGCCCCCAGGGATGTAAATCACCATTTTCTCATTGAATCCTAAGGCTGATGAAGCTCAGATTGGCTTCAAGCCTGTACAAGAACAATGGAGATATTTGAGCTACGGTTTTAAACAAACCTCTTCAATATCTTCAGTTGTGGAGGTTTCAATTGTGGAAAAGGCATGACCAAAAGACTTGAACAGATCATAGATTTTTATATTTGTAAATATTTTTATTTACAAATATATTCCTGTTTCTTAAAGCCATTTGCCAGATCTTAGCATGGAGTTCATCTTAAATGTTGAACTGCTAGTATTTCTAGGTAGGCAACCCTTTTCCTGTCTCATTTTAGTTTGGTAAATCAGGACACATCTTTTTATTTCATCTCCAGATCACAAGTCTTCTTGATTAAGTTCTTTCTCAAGCAGAAAAATATCCATCTCTACATTGGCATGTTTCCAAATGCAGTGCCTTTCAGCCTACAAAAAAGAATAAGCCAATTCCTTTCCATCTCAGAGCACTTTGCCTTTACTCAACGTGCTCAGTGCTTTCTTATACTGACTAAAGATGGATGAAAGTGGCTCGGGTTGGTCTGTTTTGTTTGCTGTGAAACAGCTGTACTGCCAACAACTTGTTTTTCTAAACATCATCTTTCTTTTTTCCCCCTGTGACTGTGTATTTTTCATTTTAAGGAAATATTTTTTGCTCACTATTCAGAAGCATCAGAACTGAATATAAAACTATGGTCTGCTTCCAAGAATGTTACCAAAATATATGCTCTAATAAATTTTATCTTTCATGCTTGTCACAGAAATAGTTCGTACCATTTAAGGGAGACCAAAGGAAAGAACCACTAGTGGAATTTCACTAGAAGTTTTATTCCACGTAGAAGCAATGTGGGGACAAAACAAGTGAAGTTCAATACCCAGGATTCTCTCCCTTCCATCACAGCATCACTCACCACCTCTGCCTGTGGGTGATGTTTGCCTAACGATTATTACTGTCATATGAGTTCTGCTTCAAAACTGCTGTGCATGAGCTAGAGCTGAGTGCTATCATGGAAATGAATGATAGTGGGAAAAGTATTAACAAGCTTCAAAATTATGGATCCAAAAACTGTGCTTCAGTGCCGTCTTCTGCTCTACCCAAGTAGGCACTACCGCTCCGCAGCTGAGGGAACCTGTATGGGAGTTCTCTCCATCAGAAAATGGTCATTAGAAAAAAGTAAGAAAATGTGAAGTTTTTCATCTCAGCACATTCAAATATGTTGCCCATGATGATTGCATTCAGCTGCTCCAGCTCTTTGCCTTCTGTCTGTTATCAGCTTCAGAAACATACTTGAAACATCTTAGCAGTTGCAAATCAAAGATGAATTTTTCTTGCAATACTTATTTTTTCTCATGAAAGTTGTCATGTACTCTTAAAGATGGGATTTTTCCTGGTACTGAGGAAACTCAGGTTGATGCAGCTACATGCTTAACTGCTTGTGTTGAGGACTTGGATGCTTTCCCACAGAACATATATTGTAGAGTCAGGTTTGCACTACAGCCTGAAAGATTAATCAAAACCAACCCAATCATTTTAGAAAACAAACAAAAAAAGGAAGAAAGTACTGTTTGTTTATAGTAAAGGTGTTTAAATGAGAGGCATTTATTTGTGTCCTTCAAGGCAGAAACTGGAGGAGTGGTTCGTGATTTTCTTTTGTTGACAGGTGAAACTGCTTAACTGGGCAAAATCTGAGTATTTACATTTAAAAGCTTCAGTAGAAACATTTGCCACATGTGAGAAAAGATCAATGTCTCTCAACCAGAAAGCTAGTCATTAAGTGACTGCAACTCTTTTACAATATGAATTCTTCCACCCACAGAGGGCAGAAAATTTTAAAAAAATTGAAACAATGTCCAGTGTTAATAAGGTGCCTTTCCCCCATTCTCCCACCCCTGCGAAAAAACCAGTGGGTCAGACTTGGTTTTGTCTCAGTGGTTCTGGTTATTTAAAAAAAAAAAAAAAAGCAAGCAAGCACGCAAGCTGGAAAAACTCTACTATGGATAACAGTTGTATTCACAGCATTTATTCTTAGGGTGCTCCTCATCCTGTGCACAGAACGAGGCAGACATCCCTCAGAAGAAGAGGATGGAAGCTTTTATTTAAATACAGGATTGCATCTGAGGACTGAATCACAGCATGCAAACACAAATGTGCCATGACAAGCCATATGTTTCAGTTCTTGATTTCTTCATTATAAGCAACTTGAGGAGTTAGTAAAAACAAGTGTGCTTCTACATATTGTCTGTCATTCTAGTCGATATCCATTTTTGGGGTGTATGTTAAACTCCCCTAGAAAATACAGAGTAAGTCACAGTGCCATTTTCCCACCTCATTTTAAGTCTATAATTTTCCATTAGTGCATTAAGAGTGCAGACACAGATGACTCTGCTCCACTCATCCTCCTCTTTTATTTTTTTTCTCTGCTTGAAATTAGTAAAGTTTTAAATATTCTACCTGTCAGATTAGATTTATTATATACTCATAAGACACATTACACAGATAAGCTTTTTTTATTGTTCCTTACAAAATCTCAGAATAACAGTGAATTTAATAACATTAGGTTTGGGCAGGAAGGACTAAGTAACAGGAAATAATCTATATTTCATGGCTCCATGTATGAGGCAAATAATATATATTACTCAATTTCCCTGTTGCAGAGATGACATTTTTTGTAGGAATAAGAAATTAGAAAATTAAAAATTTCCTCTTCTCTCATTTTAGTATGTTTTACTTATATGACATTTGATCATGTTGGGTCAGTTTTTAGGAAAGGAGAAAGGAAAGGTAAAAAGCAGGCAAGAAAGAAAAGCAAGCAAGCTATTCAGCATAGGAATATTTTGTCTTCTGAATGGATTTCTGCTGATAGTAAAACTTCATCTGAAGAACAGTAATGAAAGAGCAATGTGACACATATGTCTGGTGAGACTCAGGCAATGTAACAAATTAGTTTATAGGTGACATTTTGTGCCTTTTAAAGAATATTTTTTGTTTGTTATTGCCTTAAACTTGTTCAATGTACTCTACTCACGTTTGACTTTTTTCTTGCGTGTCTTCTATAATAGTTCTTTCAAATAGAAAGTAGTGAAGATGCCAAAGCTTACAATAGAAGAGGGTTTAGAATAAAAGTTTTAATCCAAGGCAGACAGGTCCTCACTTTTTCCAGCACTTAATACCAAGTGGTTCCTGCTTATTTCTGGGTATAAGAATCACAGTTAATTTTTCCTCTGCCACAGGGTAATTACAATTTTGTCCTAACCTGGAGCACTGGGAGGACAGCTGGACTGCAAGCACTGGAAACCACTTAACTAGAGGGTGGCATCACTGTGACAGGACTGGACAACTGGCCATCCCTAAATACAAGATATTTGCAAGAAGCTTTACTTTCGAATTTATTTATTTTTACTGTTACCCCTCAAAAGCAGCTCTTTTCACCCAATTTGCATTGCTTTTCATCCTTCTCCTGTTCCTTGTAATGCTGTACCCTGCAGAATGAGGCAAAGTTCAGTCAGACATTCAGGGCTGGTGCCTGCCAAGTCTTCAGACTCAGCACGGGGCTCCTGCCTTGCTCTGTGGGGAGTCAGAGGGTGACGAAATGGGGATGAATTCCTTGCTGCACTTCTCCCCAACAAAACCATGCCAGAAACTTATATGTAATCCTTGATGTGAGAGAAGGGGTCTTCTCATTCATAAAACTTTCCCCAGCTTTGTTCCAGGAAGCGTTATATAGAGCAGCACTAGACAGAGCTCAGTTTAGCAGCCTGTAATATATTTGTACTTAAACATCTTTCCTGCGCCCTTACACCTCTATTCCACTGAGCACATTTCCTTCCTGCAGGAAGACCGGTGGAATTTTATTTGCAGTTTGTCAGTGGGGAAATTGCATGAGAGTCAAACATTTCTCACTTCTAGGTTTGAATTACACTCTTATCCTGCTGTCTGCTGTGAAGAGTTTTTAAGTGGAGTTTTTACCATTAGAGCCTCTCCATGTAAATTATTTACTATTGACAGTGGTAGCTAGTAGGGAACATTTTTGTGGGATATGGATTTATAATTACACTGTTAGTTTAAGTATTAAGGCTTTTTTTTTTTGATGGCTTACAGAGAGTGTTTTTTTGGTTTTGAGACTGTAGGAGATGTACAAGAAATCTGACCTATCATGTTGTCTCTGGCTCAGGAGAGACAATGTGGAATGAATAATAATAAAAAAAAGGCAAAGAATTATTTTCTCTAAAAGCACTTTAATCTGAATCCATGGACAGACGGCCGATAAAAAAAATATTGTGTTATGTTGAAAGGTTTGTGTGGCTGCCTGGAAGCTATTGTCCCTGCAGCAGGGCAGGCAGGGGGAGCTGAGCAAATTCTCCTGATGAGCTTCTCTGAGAAGTCAGCCAGATTCAGTCAGGAGCCAAAGCACAATAACTTAAAAGCAGAAATACCTTCAACACATGCATTTCTCTGCCACCCTGGATTTACTGTGTATGCAGAGTATGGAATGTTCGCCCAAACTCTGGGCCAGGAGTGGGAAAACGGCTGCCATTCCAAAGGCACAGCTCCTCGGGGTGCCTGTGCGGGGTGTGTGTGGGACCGGGGCCGCAGTGAGAGTTACCGAGGGAAAGGCCGGGACGAGGGGCGCTGCTGGGGGGGGAGGTTTGGCACTCGGCTGAGGAGCATCGCTGCCAGCGTGCCCCGCTCAGCTCCTTCACCAGAGTGTTTGCTTTGTGTTTGGCTGGCCCTGCCTGTGATCAGAGAGACGTTTGCCCGGAGTGCATAGCAATGTAGTAAAAGCCACATTAAGCTTTTGTGCGAAGTTTTGACTGAAGCCTTGGGTCTTAGTATCCAAATGAAGGCTGTGAATAAGGAAGGTCTTAGTGACAGTGGAAGAAAGATTTAAGATACAACTCTATTAGGTCCTCCTAAATTAATTCTCTCTATTAAGTATAATACTTTTAAATTATATTTTTGCATTCTTTTTATATTCATATTATATTACTATTATATTCATATTCATTTATAGTCATTTTATATTCACATGATATTCATATTTTTGTATATTCATATATACATTATGACAAGATGAAAAAGTTCAAAATAACCTTAGAAGGACCACTTAATACTGTCCAACACAAAGTGGATGTGCATCTTGAAAGAACCAGTCTGAAAAAAATAGTGATTAACTTCTAAAAGTGAAAAAAATCAGATGTTCTCTGAATCAAAGTGCAAATCTTAATTTCTATTTTACTCCCTAACTGAAATAGCAAAGGGTAATAAGTGAAAATGTAGTTTTTGAATTAAACAATTGCAATTTTCCTTGCTTTTGGAAAACAGTGCAATTATGAAAAAATTAATTTTGGAACACCACTATCCAGAAAATGTGAAATTGCCTCAGGACGAAGTCACTGTGCCAGAAACGTATTACATTAACTTACCAACAATTTGTTGTTGATTATAATGAAAATGACTGACTGTCTCTAGCCATGTTACAAGTGGGTGTAATGCAGCCACCAGTGACAGAGCCTGGCAGTGATGGGCTCTGGTGCAAGAGGCACCACTCTTCTTCACTGCCCAGGTGAAGCACCTGCTGGCACAGCTGCCACATGCTGATTGCTAACCCATAGCTAACCTGGCTGTTAACTTTTACAGTAAATAATAATTTTCCCATCTGTGGTAAAATGGTTCTGATGAATCACAGAATATGCTGAGTTGGAAGGGACCCACAAGGATCACTGAGTCCAAATCAGCCCTGCACAGCACCATCCCCAACAATCACACCATGTGCCTGAACTCTGGAGGCTTCATCAGGCTTGGTGCTGTGACCACTTCCCTGGGGCGCCTCTTCCAGTGCTCAACCACCCGCTGGGTGAAGAACTTTTCTCTAGTATCCAACATAAACTTCCCCTGACACAGCTTCAGGCCATTCCCTTGGGTCCTGCCACTGGTCACCACAGAGAAGAGATCAGTGCCTGCCCCTCCTCTTCCCCTCAAGAGGAAGTTGTAGACTGCCATGAGGTGTCCCCTCAGTCTCCTCTTCTCCAGGCTGAACAGACCAAGTGACCTCAGTCACTCCTCACACAGCTTCCCCTTCAAGGCCCCTCACCATCCTTGTGGACCTCCTTTGGACACTCCATAATAGCTTAAAATTTTTCTTATATTGCAGTGGTAATGCCAAACCAAAATCTCTGACAAATTCTATTTTTCTGCAAACCTTACTTTTCAAAGTGGCATAAAATAATGGACTTCCTCTATTTTTGTATAAATGATTAAAGCATGTGTCATCAAACTGTTGAGCAGATTTTAAGTACATCCTTTTTTAATATTGTTTTTATTTTACAGTGGCGTTCACAGTGAGCTGAGTGAAAAACACATATGAATTGTGTGTTTTTGTATAAATATTCAGATAAATCAAAAAGCCATTTTCCAAGGCAGAAAGAAATGTGGCAACTGAATTATAAACCCTTGACAGTCATGTACTGTAAATTACTGATACAGCAAGAAATGTAGTGCTGTGACCAATTTAGTTGTAATATAAAGATTCTACTTTCCCTTTTTATTTTGGTTTTTCTCCTTACTAGCTTGTTATCAGCTTTAACTAATGCATTTGAAATAAGCCACAGTCACCTCTTGTTCTTGCTCTTTCAGAAAGAGAATTCCTCAGGCACAAAGAAAACTTGTTAATCAAAACAAGATTGTGAACTGAGAAAATCTTAAGATTGTCACAAGCATTGCCTAACTCAGTTCTGGTAAGTTTGCGTCTGATTTGCTGGGTTTTCACAGCCTGTACTGCACTTATGAAGAGATTACTTAGTAAAAAATGCCCCAAAAGAGCAAAGAGGATGATAAGCAAGTTTGTGTTTATAATATGCCATGAAGCAGAAAGGCGGAGTAGGTGGTGTTTTCGGGGTGAACACATAGCAATATACTCTACAGATATTATATCTACATAGTATATTGACAACAGCAGATTAGAGTGATTCCAGATCCTGGGTTGCTTTTTACATGTGACTAGATCTGCTAAGGAACTGAGGAGATTTTCTGCAGTTCAGTGGAAAATCTCATTTGGTCATTGGTGATCTAGGTTTGAGGTCTCTGGCACTGCCTTGACAGCAAATTTATGAAGAATTAATTCTGTAGGGTCTTATGCCAGTAAAGCAGTGTACCACCATTATGCAGAGTGCCTTTTCCTTTTGCAAGCACTATCATAGGAAAAACACTACAAGAGACAACTGTTGCTGTTGTGGAAAAAAATTCAGATTGCCTCGATGTAGAATGTCTTTGAAGTTCTTACAGCTGATCTCAAAACCCCTGTTATGTAACACTACAACCGGAAAACCACTGCACACAGAGTGGACAGTAATTTCTTGCGGGATGAGATAATGCTGGTATTGGGATAAAATGATGGACAAAATTGTGTCTGTGCTGATGCAATCTGGAAAACCACAGTTCATACAAACTGTCGCTGCAGAGAACTGGGGATCTGCTGAGCCGCTCGCCAGGATGCTGGGCAGCCTGCCTATTCTGCAGCTACTGTGGAAGTAAAGAGAGTTGAAAGTGCTCGGGGCTTCATGACCAGAGTATTAATCAGTGAAAATGGGTGATGCAGAGAAACTTCATCTTTGCATATAATTAGCTGGCATTCAAGTTGCTGTCTCTGTGGGATTAGTGTTAGACTCCACTGAGGCAGCTGAGCTGGGCATGGTAATTCAGCACAGTTGCATGTGCAGATAGCAGTTCTCAGATGCTGGCCTGAGTCCTGAAAGCAGTACAGCAGTGTTGGCTATAAATAATACAGCAGGGAATATGCAGGCAATGCTGTTTCCAGTACTCATGTTAATCTATTACAAGTTTGCTTTGGTATCTCTCCCTGACACAGCTTTATGCTGCTTAGACTCGCCCTTCATGTGCAAGCAGTGAAGCTCATTGGTTTTTCTGTGCTCAAGCAACATGTGGCTCCAGAGTCACAGCTGTGTCTGGGAGGGGAAAGAACAGATGGGCTCAAAGTGAGCATGCCGTGTTCAAAATTACAATTAAAATTTTATATTGCTTCTTAAGGAATACAAGTCCAAAGGAAAAAAAAATTCCTCAGTTTATTTTTATTCAGATGATCATATAAAAATGAAGAGTGGGGCATGGTCTCACTGAAAGACACTGAAAGGAGAGTGCTGACAATGAACAGTAGGGAGGCACAGAGAACTTTGAAATATTGCAAACACTTTTTGTCATGATATTATTGGACAGAGAATATCCAGTCTTGGCGTTACAGGTGCACTGTGTTCATTCAGACATCGTCTGTGGACTGTCCAAGGAGCCTTGCCTGTGCTTCGAGACCTGAACCCTTGAAGCAACCATCTGCTAACTCCCATGGCAGGTGAGATGTGAGTGACTGAGCACAGGGCTAACAAACACTTACATTGTGCCCCTATAGTTGCCACAGTAATAAATCCTTGTTACTGTTCTCAGATTTCTGATAAATTACAATCAAGAAAGTCACAGTGATGCCAAGAGGGAGCATTTCTGTATACCTTAATTTTGCTGTCTGTTTTATATTGTGTTGTGCCTGATTTGTGGAACTCAAAGTGGGATAAGTCACAGATGAGTACATGCATACCTACGTGTCCACATATATTAAAGTAATTCCTTACAGTTGGTCAAAAATCCTCTGATTTCTATAAAAAGAACATGCCATTGCATGTACTACTGTACATGGTGGCAGTGGCATTATGATAAAATATAACAATACTAAAAGGAAACAATGTCTTTACCTGATTTTGTATGCAGTGCAAGAAGAGATAATGGTGACAACACTCATGTATGAGGTAGGTTGAAACTTGAAAGAACAAGAGTAATGCAAGTTTGTTTGATCAGGCACTTCTATTTCACCAAAATTTTCGAATTATTTTTTTGCTTTCTCAACCAAATGTTGCAAATCACGTATTTCTACTCAAAAGCCTCTTTGTAGTCAATAACATCTTGTGGGAACATCCTGTCAGGGAAGTTTGACTTGAAGAAAAGGAAGGGTGGAAGTCGATAGGTCTCTGGGTTTTCAGGCTTTCGACAAACTTGCTGGTAGCAAGGGAATGCTCCACAGATTGGAGGAAACCACTGGGTTGTATCGTGAGGCTTACAGGGTTGGTGACTCTGTGTAGGCCTCTTAATACATCTGCATAATAAGCTTTTCCTTTTTCATGTTAATGTTTTTGAAAGGGTTTCTGATCGGTATTTGCATATGGATGCCAGATGATGATGCTTTAAGTCTGCAAGCTGAACTGAGCACAAAAACATGCTCAAATGAAGCAGGGAAATATTGCTGTGTCAAAGCCACAGATAATATTACATATGCAAAATTTACCTAACAAGTTGCTGGAAAGGAGCCATTTCTTGAGTACTGCAGCAATGGGCTTAGCATTTAAGTAAACTAGGAAAATGTATGATTGACAAAGAATACATAAGAAAGTAACAGGACAGATCTTTAAAAGGACCTAAAATCTATCTAGCACCAGGAATCAATTAGTTATGTAATGGATTTTGTCTAAAACCAAGTTATTATTATTGTCTGATAAATCTATTTAGGAAAAAAAAAGCAGCTTGAACATGTAACTCACATTATTTCTCATATCGTCTGAAGCTTAAAGATTAGGAATATGTTATGCAGGCCTTCTGATGATATAATACATGTGATGTGCCACATTTGATCCCGCTGTATCTGGCCATTCTTAAAGAGCTATTTCTAAAGTGTGTGTTATCACTTCCAGTACACAGCATTGCTCTAAACATTGGTGTGGGTTGACTAGACACTATGGTGTGCTGGGATTTCCATTAGTATGGACACCAAATAAGACTTACCTGAAAAATCTGTTTCCTGATTCCGCAAGGTTTTCGTTAATAATTGCAATAAGATACATAGCTTTTTGTCTTCTTCACAGAGAAATGAGAGTACAATGGGCCTTTCTGTTTTCAAAGAAAAAGTTTGAAATTATATTTAATGTTTTATTCTGGGAACTCTGATTTAGCAAGATCTAGCTTGAGTGTCTTCACGACTTTAATACCAGAGAGAGCAAGCACATTTTGCCTTATGAGGGACCAATCTTCTTTAAGTATTAGCTAAATTGCAGGATGTCAGCAAAATGTGTGGAGTTGGGCTGCATCACAGATCTTGGCTCTCTAAAAGCACTCTTTCTTTCAATGCTTCTTGGTTCCAAATTCAAAGCAGAAGACATCAGGACATGGAAAAAGTCAGGCAGGTGTCATTTTCATACATCCTTCCACTCATGACTCAGTACATTTTCTTGCACCATAAAGTTTGTGTTGTACATTATTCTTTCCTTGAGCCTGAATCTCTCCCTTTTCTATGTGAGATATTTCACTTGGGAAATGTAAGCTTACTGGAACTAAAATAGATTTAAATTGCTGCAAAATTCTAAGGGAATGACGCTTTTTACTGAATAACTTTTTCAGACTTACATAACAACCATCTGAAAGTCAAAGTTGTGTCTTCTCCCAAGGACATAGTTTCAAAGCTGTCACCTGTAATTGTTATGCAAGGAAAGGAACTAATCAGATAGATAGTGTTCATCATTTGATTTCATACTTGTTCTACAAGCTTTAAGCGCAGGAAACTTATGAGAGATTTATTTCATTGCTCACTCATATCTTTACTGCACACCATAAAGATGAATGTCTACAAAGAGATCTTTGAATTCTTTCTTTCAATTTCCTGCAAGAAAGGATACCGGAAAGGTTTGTAGCACTCCAGGGACTTAATTTCTATATATATACCCCAGGGTGACTTTTGATCAAAGATGCCTTTTAAAAAGAAGACTTGTGAAGGCCCTTTGAATAAAGGCAAACTTCCTTCCCCAAGGGCTGGAGAGGGGCAGGAGCAAGTCTATAAAGAGGGAACTGGACAGTATTATTGGTAGAAGTGCACAGAAAAAAAAATCCAAAATAACCTGTTTCCTAAGTGGAAAAGGTCTTTGTTTTAATAATCCAATACAAAATTTAGTAAAGCTTTGGGAAATGTCTCCATTTCCCAATATAGATATTGCTAGGACAAACATCCCCAGCTAGCATAGTCATAGCTGAAGTTTGTTCTGTTTCTCAGCACAGTGGTGTTTGCAAAGTTTCCATTGTGTTGTTTTTTAAGCGAATATCAGTGTCTGGGAAGTGGAAGCTCTTCTTGAGCTAACCTTCCTGGGACCATGAATTCATCCACATGCTGAGTGGTTGTCTGATTTCATAATTTGTATGTGTATATAATGCTGACATAATAACAATATTTTGAAATTCAGTGTCAGTACTGTCCCCTTTCATTCAGGAGAAGCCAATCCATTGCCACTTGGCAGGAGGTGGCCTGGTAACAGATAATAACACACCCCTTGGTGTGTAACACACATTGGTACATTAGCATCTTCCCCTCACTAATATAGTTGAAGTTTCTCCTTGATAATTACTGTCCCTCCTTTATTTCCTTGTAGTGTGAGTAGTATAGACACCTATCTTAAACTATTTATTGTCAGAAAATATTTGTGAGTGATTTAATTTAAATACATTTAAATAGTCTTGATTCATAAGGGCAGTGTCATTCAGCCCTTAAGAAATACTGTAAAATTTAAGATATCCCAAAATTCCATATATTGGGCACAGCTAGATTCCACTTGAAAAAACACTCCATCAGCACTTCCTCCAAATACTATTTTCATCGAACCTTTGTGTGAAGAAGGCCTTTGGCATGGACATTTCACTGTTTAAATGAGTATTGAAGGAAAGTGTATTCAAAGTTGGGTCTAAGTCCTGAGTCTTGAGTCTTGAGTCTTCTATTTGCTTTTTATATAACCCAATTCTCTTCTACTTAGGGTCATTCAGAAATCACCAACTGATCTCCTCTGCATGACATGAGGCACTGCTAGATAGGATAGTGAACCTAGAAACATGTTTTTACGTCTCTGTAAACATGATGTCAGTCCTGGGGCCTGTTCTGGAGTCAGCCAGGCAGCTTGTTCCAGAGCCAAGCCCAGGATGGCTGCAGGGACCCTTTCCTCTGTGCAGGATGAGTGACACAGCACAAAGCTGGGCTCACAGGCACCCTGTGCAGCTGTGCCCAGTGCTAGAACAGGTAACTCTCCACCTTTGCCTATGTGTCTTTGTGTGTCAGAACCCAAAAAGATCTTTAATGTTTTACTATAGAACCATCACATCTCCCTTGCAACATCATCCTGTAAATGCCAGTGGGTACATCTCAGCAGGGTCCCCTCATCAATGGATCTTCCCGCTGGTTTGAAGAAACCAGAACATTGGTCTCTATATACACTAAAATGTCCCAAAGATAGGAATGTTTTGCCTCTGTCTGGACCAGATTCCATCCAGTGCTTCTCTCCTCTCCCCATTTTTCAACATTCTTTATGACGAGAAGGGGTGTAAAGCACAATGATCTCCCTGGAGTTCTGTGTTGGTGGTGCTAGTCCTAAAAGGAGTACAAATTGAACCTTACCTGAATATATTTTTAAAATTAAATTTCTTATAACACATTGAAATGTTCCAGCTGTTTCAGTGATTTGGGATGTGTATCTGGTGAAAACCCTTGGGTTACAGAGGGCTGCAGAGACATGAAGAGGCTCCAATTTAGAAGATAATTTAATGCATTTAGGAAGTCAACAGAGGAAGACTTCTGATTCCACTGGAGTTAGGGAGCCTGAAATATATTCTTAAATGTACTCTAGCTTTTAAAATAAAGAATACTTCAAATTACAGAGGAGAGCTCTTATATTGTCTTGACATATCTTCCATCTCAGGAGATCATCCCAAAGAATTATTCAAACTATTTAACAGCAGCAAGGTACCTATGAACAGTTCTCTTTAATTTTGCTGCTTTTTAACTACTCTCCCTGATTTTCCAAATTTGGAAAAGATGTTTTTAGTGTCTTCCAATTTTTTTTAAAAAAAAACACCCATTACTTTAAAATTAAGTGAGAAAACTGAAATTCTCCCTGTTTGAATGGCACAGAACAAACACTTGTGTTTTCCACCAGAAGAACTGCTGGGAATAATAATGTTAACCTTCATGCCACTTGATCTTTAGAAGGAAGGTAAAGAAATATTTTACTACTGGATTACTCCGAATTTTGCTAGAAAGACCTGGGTGTGAGGAATTGAACAGTGGATGACCACAGAGCTAGAGAAAATCAGTTTGTGGAGCAGTTTCAGTGGTGGTGTGATCTCCGAACAACTTAGTGGCTGCCAATGTCACCTTTTAAAATTACCATACATGTATTTTTAGTGAGGTTTTGTTGCAAAGTCATCCCTGACATGAGGATAACCATACTCCTTTATCCAAAATCTCTGATCAAAATAATTTCAAGGATTTTGTAAACTCCTCCAAATATACACAAGCACTGATGTTTTTCAATCTATAGTAATTTTTTCTTTTCCAGTCCCATAGCAAACAATGTATTCCTGTGGGTTTCATATCAACTTTTTAGTGATGTGAAAATGGAATCCACAGCCTGTTTCTTTGCTTGTTGATAAATCACCCCCACCACTTCAGTTTTTCCAGAATGCCTGAAATATTTTACATTTTTAGCTTTCCCATGAATTTTCTGTGTTTGTGTGCAGTGTTTAGTGATAGAGGCATTGCTCAATATATGTAATAGACATACAGCCAGATAGCCATCTAGACAGATACACTAAAATGATTAAGGTATAAGCACCTTTTTTATAGGCTGGAAAGATATTTTCCTTTTATTTTTGAAGTGGCAGTGTGATTTGCAATGTACTTCTAATCCTTTCCTGAAGAATTTTTAAAGTTTTTACTCTATATTTTGTATTCATGCATTCGATGTTTTCCCTTTTCATGTGATTTACATCATAGGTAACACAGCAGATATCAGCTTCTTTCCCTCAGATGATTTATCGAAGTTGTTAAGATAATTTTTTATTTTATGTTTCTTATCCAGAGAGCTTTCTATTTGGTGTTATTTCTTTTTTTCCCCCCAATATATTCTCTGCATAATATTTTACCTTAATGGAAATATTGAAGACTTTCAGACATAGGACATATCTCTCTAAGAATCTGTTCATCTCCTTTTGGTAGAAAACAGACTTTAAACTATTCTTTATTCAACCTTCTGTACAGCAATTTTATCTAGAATATATTTCTCTTGTTTGATTATGAGGGTATCTTTTTGGTCACTGTCAAAAACCATAATAAAGACAAGGTATTTTCATGCTTCCCACTCATCCACTTAGCCAATAATTTTATCAAAGAAGGAAGTAGTGTTGAGCACATTTTTTTTTTAAAATATATGTTAAATGATTCTTATTATCCTCTTGTGTTAACAAACAGATAGATTACTTTGTAATTTATTCCACTGTTCTTTGGGGTACTGAAGTTAGGTTGAACAATCTCTAATTTCTTAGATAGACCTTTTTCCTCTTTGAGAAAGATTTTATCTTTGTCCTCTTCCAGTCCTTTGGGATCTCATTGCCTTCTAAGCATATTCAGAAATCAGTGCCAATACTTCTGAGACTGCTCTGGCTACTGCTGTGAGTACTCACAGGGGGACATTTTGTAAGGCCTTGCTGAGTTCATTATCTCTAGCACTTAAATAATCTTCCATGCTTCTAGTTAATCTCCTTCTCCTTGTTATTGATTCCACCATGATTTTGGTATGATTTACTGAGTGCTTGCACCAGTAGGTACTTTGGTTTGAAAGAGCTGCAGTTCTCTGAGTGATTCCCCCCAAAGCCCAAGTGTTCACCAGACATCCACATCTATGTCAGTGACTGGAAGCTCTAGGTTAGATCCATGCCCTACACTCCTTTGCTGTCCTGGGAAGAGAAGTGCCAAGCTCCTCTCTGACATCCACTCATATCTGAGGCCTCAGGAGCACTGGGCTCAGCACAATACCTCCTTCAAATCTAATCTGTTTTATTTCTCAGAAGAGTGATGGAGGCTTTGGTTTTCCTTTAAAACCAAATTAATCCAACAGCTGAGCTGGCACTCAGAGGGAGAAGTCCCAGTGCCCATGCTCTCCACAGCTCTGCAGCCCCTGCTGTTTCTTTCTGAGAGCCAATGTCATGCCAGGGACACTCTGGGAGTGCACAGGAGGGAGGCAGAAAGGAAAGGCTGGGAAAGAAGGAGCAAGCTTGTGCTGCTCTAGTGGTTTGCAGGGAAAGGAAAGGTTAAGTCATGGTCTCTGCTCCAATGATTTTTCCTGCTTCATTTGAAGACAGAGCTGTTAAAATTTAGGAAAGTTCCTTGTGGTAGAAAACATTGGCAAATTTTGTGGAAAACTCATTCTGCAAAGAAGTGTTACAGTGTGAAATAATGTTTTAAATAAAATAATTTTGTTATCTGGTAGCATGTAAGTACTCATTGTGTCATATTTGTCATGCCTTCTGGCATAACAAATTTAGCATTTGCTGCAAGGCACATTGGCTGCTGTCACAGGAGGTAGCAAAATTGATATAAAAGAGGGACAGCATATGGCAAAAATATCACTTTGGGAAAGGACATAATGCTACAATTAATAATGAAAGAAGAAAATAATCTTTTTGTGAAGAGAAATGTAATACATTTAAAGTGCATCCCTGGAGCAGTTTGCTGTGGTTCCAAGCCTAGGTGAATTCTCCTAGGTGCAGTAATCTTTCAGTGTAATTCGTTTTGTCAAGACTAAACCAAACAGGAACACATAGCAGACATAACATAGAATATATACTAAGCTGTAGCCTTCCCGTACCTCTGAAATCTTTTGGCTTGATGAACTTTTGTACCAAAGACTTTATTCCTTGAAAAAGAAAGCAGTATATATGCTTAGGCTGGAATGTCAGACTTATTCCTTGCTGATGCATCACAGTGAAATATTTTTTTTTATTTCTAGGTTGGACTGTGTCTAATGGCATGTGCCAACCTCTCCGAATTCTGGCTTGCCTGTAAGTAGAGCTGAAATGGGAAGGTCTCTGAAAAATTACTTCTTTTTGACCAAGGAAGGGGAAAAAATACCAATGCACATGAATTCAATAAAAAAGTGTCTAAAACTTCTCTCTCTATAAAACCAGGTGGCTGTTGCAGGTCCACATAGAAAGTTATTCTAAAAGTTACAGCAAATGAAAATACAAAGTGAAGTCCTCTGAAGAGGTGTGTATTTCCCGTTTCTCCAGAGGATAAGGAGAGGTTATTTCAGCTCAGGATGAGAAGGAAGTTGACCTGCTGGATCCTTGCAACTGTTTTCAAGGACTTTTACTTGTTAGAGAACAAAGAATTGGGGATAAGATAGGAGTGGGTGTTTCACATTTTAAAGCTCTGAAAAGTGTGTTTGACAGATTGCAAACGTGAAAAGTACATTTCTGAAGCACTTTGGTGGGAGGCAAGAGAATTCTCTCAGGCAGTAAATAGAATTTGTTAAAGTGAGTGTCTCCAGTAGCTAATCTGTGCTGATTTCCGTGGAGAAACTGCAGAGAATCCTTCAGAAACCTTCATACACACAGAATCACAGAGAATATGCTGAGTTGGAAGGGACTCACAAGGATCACTGACTCCAGCTCCTGGCCCTGCACAGCACCATCCCCAAGTCACACCATATGCCTGAGAGCATTGTCCAAAAACTTCTTGAACCCTGTCAGGCTTGGTGCTGTGACCACTGCCATGGGGAGCTGTTTCAGTGCCTGACCACCCTCTGGGTGAAAAAACTTTTTTTTGATATCCAACCTAAACCTCCCCTGACACACCTTCAGGGCATTCCCTTGGGTTCTGTCAGTGGTCCCCAGAGAGAAGAGATCAGAGTCCCCCCCTCCTCTTCCCTGCTTGACTTCTGACATTTGGGAATTTCCTGCTCCTGTGCCCTTAGTAGATGATGTTTAAGAAGTGACCAACATTGATGGATGCCAGCATCTGTAAAAATTTTTTTCCAGGGGACCTTGCTTACTAGCTCCTTGAGCAGCCTGAAGTCTGCTCTCTTCATATGCAGAGTTCAGGTTTTGACACTTTTCCTCCTCTTAACAACATTTTAAACTCAATCTCTTTGTGGTCACTGTGGCAGCCACCAATCTCTACTTCACTCATGAGATCCAAACTTTCGAGCAGGAGAGCAAGAAGGGCATTTTTCAAAGCCTGTTCCATAATGTTGTTATTCAGGTTTTTTGGGAATCTTCTGGCCGGGGTTGTACCAGCTGTGTGATGTTCCCAGTTAATTTCAGGCAAGTTAAAGTCTCCTGTAAGGACCAGGGCAGTTGACTTGGAAGAGTCCCTTAGTTCCTCAAAGAATAATTCATCACTGTCCTGGCCAGGAGGTCTGTAATAGACTCCCATGATGGCATCTGCATTATTTGTTTGTCCCTTGATTCTTATCCAGAGGCTCTCAACTGTGCCATTGCCAGCTGTGTGCTCCATCCATTCTACCCCTTCTATCACACACAGTGCCATCCCTCCACCTCTCCTGCTGTGCCTGTCCCTCCTGAAGAGCCTGTAACCATCCAACAGGGCACTCCAGTCACAGGACTCACCCCACCAGGTTTCACTTATGCCTTATGCCAGCGATGTCAAATCTCTGGGACTGGGCCAACGCCTGGAGTTGCCCTTGTTTGTCCCTCATGCTGGGTGCATCAGTGTGGAAACATTTCAGGTGTGGTACATTGTGGCCAACACCTCCTGAGGCAGATTGGGGGATCCCATCAGTGCTCCTTTCACCCAGTTTTTGACACAGCATCCCATCACTCATCCCTGGCCAGCTTGGCTTTGTCCCTTTCTCCCTTCCAGGCTAGTTTAAAGCTCTGTCAGTGAGCCTTGCTAGTTGAGTAGATCATCCCATGGCCAACAAACACAAAATTTTTCTGCCAACACCAACCTTGGAGTCATGCACTGACCTGATGGATCTGCTTATTCCTATCAAAATTATTCCCTGTTACCAGAAGAAGTGAGGAAATTGCTACCTTTGCTCCTGATCCCTCTCCCAGTTGTCCCAGAGCCCTGAATTCTCTTTTGATTGCCCTCTGACTTCTCTTTTTTATTTCATCACTGCCAGTTTAAAGAACCAATAGAGAGCAGTTATCAGAGGGCCTTACTAAACTCAGAGTTTTCCAGTAATGTCTCTCATCCAAGGCCCTAGAGACAGCAGACTTTCTTGTGAGTTGGGTCTGGTCTGCATATCAGGCCCTCCATGCCCCTTAGAAAGGAGTCTCCTATTATAACTACCCTTCTTGGCCTCTTAACAGGGGAGGGCATGGTGCGCAGTACAGGTGGTACTGTTTCAGGAGGCCCAACTGTCCCAGAAGGATCTTCACCCACCTCATCAGTTGTCTGGCCTTCTAGTTCCAGAACCTCACACCTGTTGTAGAAGGTTCCAGTCCTACTTGTGAAATTCTGAGGAGGAGGAGGAATCTTCTCAGGCCTGCTTCCAGTCTTCATCTTTAACAGACCCTTGGCTCACAGCCGTTTGACTGATTACCCTGCAGGGTTCTGAGTGCACCTGCTTCTCCACTACAGTGGAGGTTTGAGACTCCCGAGAGTCTTGAGACCACAGCATCTTTGAAAATAATGTGTCTATTTCTTGCTCGTTCACTTGAATACTACGTAGGGAGGTGGCATCAACTACAGGTGCACAGAACAAAATGCACCAATGAAGTCATACAGACTGAGGAGCGCATGAAAGGTCATGTGTAAAGACTATCCAAGTCCTCTGTATGTAGATCCTCAGCTTCACACCAGATATTCCTCTTGAGAGTGTTCATAGGACAGGGAAATGGAAGGCAATTAAAAAAAGACCACTCTAAATCAAAAAGAACAAACTTCCCCACTTTTGAGAAGTTAACAACATGGTAGACCTCTTTAAAAAGGATGGTTCTGTCTAAGGGATATGGCAGTTTACTGATATGGTCAGACTACCTGTGGGTTTTCTAAAAACCTGTGGAAATTAGGTTCATAGACCTGAGGGCAACTTATCTTTTCCTGGAATAACTCTCCTCTTAGATTTCCAAGGACTCAGTTTTTCAACCATTTCTCTGAAACACTGATAAGCTTTTTTAGAAGAGATTGGGAGAGTGAAGAATGAGAACTGTATGAAAACGGCTTTTCTTTCTGCTTCCTAGAAAATAGCATGAAAGAGGGTAGGAAAGAGTTCTTGTTTATTAGACTTTAATAATATGAATCCAGTCCTTCAGTTTATTAGCCATGTTTAGTTCACCCTGATAAATTGATTTACAACATTTGCACTTTATACTAAGTACTCAGTCAAAAGAAAGTTTAATTTATGCTTCTTTATAATATTTCTATAAAAGATTATTTTTTGAGATTTGAAAATGGAGAGAATTTATGTCTTATAAATTGAAAAAAAAATTAAAAGTTATAAGAATGAAAAAGGTTTTTTATTTAAAGATTGGTGCTTGTTTTCTACTTTGTAATAACAAAAAGAATAGTGACTTCATCCTCCAAACAAATTTTTTTTAACCTAATCATTTTAAGGAGCAAAGATGTCACTAAACTTCTTGAGATAACATATAAAACATCAGGAACTCAAGAGAACCTGGTTGTGTCTGACTGCCCAGAACAGCACCTTCAAAGCAGAATCCCGAGAGAGAACTCTGCTCTGAAGAGCAAACAGTCAGACTGGCAGGAAAACCCACTACCTAACGCAAAAGAGCCTAGAGAAGGATCCAGTAGAATGGAAATGAAGGGATTTTCATATATTTCTGCTGAAATGTCTGTATCAGTTTGTACCAATCATATCATTGATGCCTAAAGGCACAGACTCCCAACAGACAATGGAATCAAGTTTGTAAAGACTTGGTATTCACACTTGCTTTTTTTTCAAGAGAGAGGTGCAACACAGAACTGAACACAGAACAAAGAATTACTGACCTCTTTTGTATATATTTTTATTAAATTTCTGCTAGTGGAGTAAGACAAATATGGATGAACTCACACACGAATGAAGACATCAAATTAAGGCAGAGGGCCTTAATAATAATGTATTTTTCTCATTATTAATAATTAATAATATATTTCCCCCTCCAGATAATCAAAAGTGCAGAATGAGAGACCACAGATGTTTTTTTAAGCATTTCCCAGAGGACCATTTCCATGCCATCAGATGATGGAGTCTGTTCTAGGGTGCTGTACCTAGAGGGATGAAAATGTTACACCGAAAGTTGCTGGGATCATTTATGTTTTGTTCCATGACTTCCCACTGCTACAAACTGCCAGGGCATCCAGGAGAATCTTGCTGAAGAGTTACCCTGGCTGTGTAGGAGCGCAGCTGAACTGAGCAGATTGCGAGAACAATCTTTGGCTTGATCCACAAACAATGCTCTTTCAGGAGGTGATTTGTGGAGGGTGGTAAATAATGCAAAAGTGTATTTCATAGAGGAACTCATTCGCATAGCCACAGCTAACTTGCAAGCTTGAAGGTGATGGAAAAGCACCCATTACTAGGAAAGATGAAAATACTGCATTTATTTTCTTCCCTTTGGCAGAGAATTAGATTAATTTCTGTATCTGGGTTTGGATGAAATGTTCCTGCCCTTTGTTCAGCCCAGCAATAACTTCAAAGCATTCTGGTATTTGGCTAGGTACAACAGTATTTTGTGTCATAAATCATGGATCCCATTAGCTGGGCCATTCATGAACTCTGTAAGTAATGACAAATGGAAAGCTAAATTTGGCTTTCAGTTACACAGATGTAAATCTATTGTAGGTTTGAATTCTACAGAACATTCATTATGAAAAGAAACTTTATTTTCAATATTCCCAGAAGACATGAAAATCAAAGGACTTCTTTCAGATCACTTAAAACAGCATATCATTTGAGATAAAAGTTTAAGAAATCCAGAGATTTTGTGGGAAAGAAACATGTTTTCTAAATTTGTGTGTTCCAGTAAATGTTACCATAGTTAAATGACGGCAGATGTCCTGATTAGCAAATCTTAAATCTGAAGAGGCCAGAAAAAGGAATAAATATTGTTTGGGACATGTTCTGAAATCAGTTTGTGTGGATGTACCGATACTTCCTAGTTCTCTGCTCAGGTCTGGCAGAAAGGCTTTGGTCCAGTTTTTAGCTGTGTTGCATCCTATAGGAAGAAAAAAATCCTGACCTCATCTGAGAGGATGGTGTAGCTGATGCTCCAGACTTTGTTTGAAGATCCAGTTCTGGGTGAGCATTTTTTCTTGTTTTCCTATCGCAGTTATTGTGGTTCCTGCTCTTTAATGGGGACCTGATTATTATGCTGATGGTTGGCAGTCTTAGAAAGGGAGACTAAAGATTACTAAAATAAGCTGGACAAGAAGGCAGTATTGTTCTATGTAAACAGGAAAGAAAAGAAAGACAAGACCTCCCTTGTTCCTTGGTACCGAGATGCCAGAATTATGGCAGGTTTTTCGCCTTGTGAGCAGGGCAGCAGTGCTGAGCTATGTCTGGTCTTTCTCCAGGCACAGGTGTAGAGCTGACAGAATTTGGCCTTTTAAGAGTTAGGTCTTAGGCTTGACAGAAGTTTTCTCGTGAGCGTCTGTACACGTGGGTCTTGAGGGACTTAAACACACCGGTTTGGAGGAGCAGTCTGGAGCATCTCCTCATTTGAATGCACCGACCACACAACTGGTAAGACACCAGTGGCACAGAAAAGGAGCAGCAGTTGGGTGCCAAATGTGTCAGATAATACCTTGATGTAAAATAAGTCTGTGCAGAGATATGTATCAAGGATTTGTAGAGCTTTGGGGATGAAGATGGAACATGGATGCTTAAACACCCTTCAAAAGTGGATTAGTGTTCCTGTTTCCTAATTCATAAGGAATGGCTGTGTAAAGCTGCAGGTGCCTATAACTAGCTCTTTACTAAGAGATCTGCAAGGTCTGCTCTAGTACTGAGCAGTTCTGAGTGAAGAGGGGACATTGGACTGTTCTGATTAATACATCTTCTAAGCTAATGCACGTTCTTCCTTCAGTGTGTGAATACGAGAGGCAGTGCCTCCACATTGCTGCGTGCATGTTGTTGGCCGGGGTCCCGTGCCCTCCCGGTGGGGGTCCGTGAACTTCGTACGCGTGGGTCCCGTGACCAACAACAAGTGGCGCCCAGTGTGCGGCGCCACGTGTTGTTGGCCGGGGTCCCGAACCCTCGCGTCAGGGCTCCGCGAACACCGTACGCGTGGGTCCTGCGGCCAGCCGGCAGACACTAACTCGGAGCGCGTGGGTCCCGCGGCC
>VXBT01009666.1:417054-497232 GCA_013400235.1 Oriolus oriolus | reverse complement strand
AACTCGTGATCTGCTCAGGGACTACTTTTCTGCTTAAAGTCCCTCCGCCGACCGGCTGGCTCCCAGCGGGCTGGGGGGGGCAGACAGTTTCGGGAGAGACCGGGGTGACGCCTTGGTGGCAGGTCCCACAGATCTCCCCCGGTTTTATTAATTAAAAGGCAGAATGAATAGAACTTGAAACACGAGAGTGAACCTGATGGTTGGAAAAACGAGAACACATGCATAGATGGGGATGAAGCTGTCAAAATCCATGCGTAAGAGCAAAGCTGCTCCACTTCAGTGGTACTTGGCTCTAGAGCAGAGGAGAAGAGGAGAGGCATTTGAGTTATGCTTACTGCTAATCTGTATTAACAAAAAAGCACTGGAAGCTATTTTCATTATCCTTTGCTTTCTTTTTGCTAATCCTTCACTGGTCAGAAGAAAAGCAGAAGTATTTTGAAAGCTTAAATTTATTTGCATTTTTCAGCAGATTTGCAAGTAGTGAGGAGCATGTGCTTAGAATATTCTCTGTCCAGGCATTGTGTAGATTCATCTATAGAGCACCGTATTGACCGAATGAATTCCTATTTACTAGGGTTTGTTGAACTGTTACCTCTTTTTCCTCTTCTGCCACTAGATTACATGTAAAGAGAACAATTTCTCAGACAGTCAGTCAGAACATTTATATTGGAATTGAAAACCAATGCAGACTCTCACTTGTTGCCAAACTCCTTACTTAAACTGGTAGCAATAACAAAAAAAGATACTTAACATTTACATCCTCCTGGCACTTGTCTTCTACAGAGCCCAAATCACCAATCAGCTCCAGTTTGTTCATCTGCAAATACAAGATTAATGATTTGCTCTAAACAACAAGAATAATCATATCATTTTTCCCCTGCATTTTCATCATTACCATTAATCATCTGACGTACTTCCTTTTATAGATGGTTTCAGAAGTCTATTCAACTTGATTCTAGTGTAGCGATACAAAGTAATATTGGGCCAAAATTTCAAGTTCAAAACAAAATCCACGAACTTTCAGACATATCTGCATTTCAGACATACCTACACTGTTTATCCTGGCTGTAAATAACTAGAACATCCCAGATGTTTTTGATAATGTGTGAGGAACAAACTGAACAGGCACGTCCAAAAGATAAACTAAAAGACTTTACAAAGCTAAAAGAGTACATGAGATTTAGAAAACTTGTATCTCTACATTTCATCAAAATGTTTTGATCCTGCAGAATTTGAATTCTGCTGGCAGTACTCTCAGAGCTTCATTAAAAATTCCATATTGTTATATCAGTAAAATATCTGACACAAATATCTGAATTTATGGGTGTTTATTGAATCAGTACCAGAAAAACCTTCTTACTGAATCACATGGTGACAGTTATTTGCAGCAGAAAAGGAAAATTAGTTGAAATACACAGAAAAAGGGAAAGCTGAGCCAAAAAGGGGGATGGAGGAATGAAATGATAGAATTACAGTTGACTGTGACATAGATGGGTTGTGAGCTCAGCTTTGACTGGTCTCATAAGTTTAAAAAGAATGTCCTTTCCCCCAGCTTTCTCCTATTCAAACTGATTCATCATGCTATTTCTATTTTTCTGGCCTGAGATAAGGCCAGAAAAAGACTCCTGAAGACTCCTTCAAAACATGTGAAAAAATCCCCTCTGGTGAGGTCTTGAGTCATGTGTGTCGCTTTTTTTCTGGAAAAGGCTATTCTGCCCTGTTGGCAGGCCTGCTTTCTTTCCTCAGGCTTTAGTTCTCTGATACAAGAACCTGTTTGTTAAAATTATCTCGATTCTGCAATGACTGGGATAGTCTGACCTGCTTTTAACTGCCAAGAAAGCTTTTTTCTCCATGAGCTAATGCAAGTCCATTCCCAAGGGATAGGCAATATGTTATGACATCCCTGTATCTTGTACGCTGTCTAAGAACATCAAACCCTCATGGGAGCCTGTTCCAGTGTAACACATTTTCTATCTTTCGAAGTAACTGAACCTTTCTGCCATTGTATAATAATTACCTCAGCTTCTCATGTGTGTACTTTGAATTGAGGGTACTTTTTCGTTAAGCTGTTGGCTGATGTTCGGTGATTCTGTTCTTTTCCTGGTGCTTTCCAATTAAGTAGTTTTCCCAATCTTCTTTGAACTTCCTCTTCCCTGATCTGCACTTCACTTTGATTAATCATATCACTTCACTCACATTGTTTTTTTTTTTAATCTCCTTTGCCAAAGGGTTACATGATGTCTTCCATTCCCATTTTTCTTTCCAGAAGTCATCATGCTTAGTTCATTTGTCACCATATTCTTCTCATCTTTCTGCCTGACAGCTTGAAAGATTTCCTCTGGTCATCTCCACTTCACAGGTAATGGTGTTATTTGTATGTGTATTCCTTAGTTCTCTTGTCTGTATCAATAAGTTCTCCTTCAACTCCACTTCAATTCTGGCAATGTTATGATTTGAGATTAAAGTTTTCTTTTTTTTCCTGTGATTGCATTAGTATCGATCTACTTTTCAATTTCCCCTTATTCATGTCGCCCCAATTAAAGCTGCTGTCATTACAATGTTCCTGTGGACACAGAGGGACAAGTGCAGGGTGGATACAAAATGGAGCCAGACCTAAGATGTGTAATTTCATACACTGAAAAACTTTGCAAATGTAACCTGTGCAGTATCATGCCTATTTAGATTTGCTTCTTCTTATGGTTATAACTTTTAAAGTAATGCTGTACTGTAGGTGTTCTTCATGATCCTTTAGAAATTCGCCCAGGAACTGTCACCCCCCCCAACCAGGTGAAATGCATATTGCAGAAATGCATATAGAATACTAGATTTCACACTAAAGTGATCAATTAGGACACAAAATTCTACAGTAGGTTCTGTTTTTCTCTGTCGTGCTGTTCAAATGGATGACACAGGAAAGAAACATGGCAAAATTCCCACGGCTTTCTGTTCACAACTTTGTTGTCACCTGGAAGCTGAGCATTTTCAGAGTGAACATTATCATACTGTCTGAAGAAAACTTCGGAATTTGAAGAATAAATGTTCTTGGGTTTCCCCTCTTCTGGACATCAGATGTTTTTTTAATTTGAAAAAACCCAACATTTTTATTGTGCTTTGTTTCTGAATTAGGTAATATAATTTAGAATCTGTTAGCAAGTGACTGATGATATGGTTTAGGTCAGGGTTGTCAACACACGTCAGGGAACCAGTTACTAAATGTATTAAATTCTGGTAAACTAGCCAGAGAGAGATCTCTGTGTGTTCTTTTAACACTGTGAGTTTCTATACTTTTTGACAAGTATTATCCGAATGTGCATGATGGTAAAGGACCTATTTCACTTTTAAGTGGTCACTAACAACTCATTGCAAGTAAAATATATTTTCTGAGACCTGTGTCTTGATAAAAAACCTGTTCTTTCTGTGAAAATAAAGTAGCTGACTTGCATACAATGTAGGAATACTAATTTAAATTTTAAATCTGCTTAGTGGAGAGAAGAATGTGTTTTGAAGCTACAGTTTCATAATTTGGAACTAGCTAGAGCATCTGTTCTTTTGCAGATAAAGGGCAAGTGAAGTCTGAATCAAAATTACATCAACCATTATTTTATCTCTGTGTTGTTGGTATCTTTGCATATATCCTCATCAATTCTGTTTAAACTTTTGAATATTGAAACTGACTTGGTGGGAAATATTTTATTCCTGCTTTAGGATTTAATTTGTTGCTTGTCATTTGTTTTCTTTGTTCTTCCTGCTGACCTTAGTCAGCTCTTTTGAAAATGTATGTTGTGAAACACATAATTAGTTAGAAGTCATACTACAAAGTGGAACTTCTACAAAGTGACAATACTTTAGAAGAAAACCCTGTTAACGCACTTATTTTCCCTTCTTCTGCACTGCTTCCTTCCTCTCTGCATTAACTCTGTGAATGGAGGTATAGAAAAGTCATAGCAAGCACTGTATTTGGAAACTCCTGCTTTATGCAACCCAAGAAGCATAGCACAAGAAAGAAGCACATCCCTATCACAGTAATTTTTTGATCTTGTAGGGTCAGTACAAGCCTCTCCTACGAATTCTTGTCCATTGCAATTAAGGAGTGCCTAAACATTTTTTCTTGTGTGCTCTCTGAACACCCTTGCTAGGAATCTTTGCTGCATAAATGTAGTTTGGTTAGTGATGTCTAGACTAGATTTAATACTGCACAGCTGCTGGCAATGAAAAAACTTTGGCAGTACCCTTATCTTAACTTATCCCCTTAATAAGTTCTCAGGATTTTTAATCACCATACTGCTGATTTCTGAGTAGATAAAGTAATAGAAATTACCTAAATCTTTTGTGGTCCCTATATACTCCCATGGGTTTCAAAGCCCTGGCACGAATAGTTCCACACTGAAAAAATCAAACTGAATTATTAGAACGACTCTTGGCTGTGAAATCAGTTGTTAAACCCTCTGTGAGATGCCATAAACTCTCTCTGTCTCAGTTCTTCCAGTGTAAAATGAAATGTTTAGAGCTTTCTGATCGTGTGTGTGTGTGTGTGTATACATACACACACACACACACATATGCACATACAAGGTCCATCATGGTCCCTAATGTTGTAAAGAGGAGTAAAGCTCTTAAATATTTAACACTCATGAATAAACATGGAATTAATCTCACTCAGTAATTGTCTTCCAAAACTTTAAGCATCTAGGATGTCCCAATAATTACGAGACAGTGAAAGCCTAAGTCTTGCCTGCCCTGGACACATGTCAGCAGATGAAATGAACTTTTCTAAGGTGCACATGTTTCCCCAGGGATGATAGAGGTTACCAGATTAAACTATAATTCCTACTTTTAGAGGCTATACTTGATTCGTGTTCATATTTTAAATGGAAATATTTATCATGGCTGTAAGCAGAAAGTACTGATTTTTACTTTTGCATGAACCTGGCATCATCAGAGATGATGATATACCAGGAAACAACCCTATAAGTAATTTCTAAACGCATGGATTTTGTAAACTTGGAGAGAAAAAAAATATTTTTACAAACTGAATTTAAAGGAAATAAATGCACACAGTGAAGTTCATTTTTCCTTCTGTTCTTGGTCTTTCTGTTTTGATGCTTTCTGGAGTGTGATAGCATACCAGAGAAATCTTGCTAAACATTTTATTTTTAATAACATTTAAATTTATGGTGATGAAATCCCTAAGTATCCTGCCAAATCTAGGAGAGGAGGCAAGTCTGTTCTCTACACCGTTTTACCATCTTTCCCCAGTAAAGACAGAATCTTACAGGGTTTCCAGTCTCAGAAATTCCCAAGAGGTCTGTAGCAGCTGTGTTCAGCAGCTGCTGGTGGTATCTGGGTGGTGGAAAATGCTCACATAGAAGAGATTTAAGCATGAAAGAAACTCCTGTCCAGATTGGGTGTTGCCTTCTCTTTACTACCTGAGACTCTTATTTAGCTTTGCTCTGCACTGTGTTTTATTTCCATCTTTACACAGAATCAGTAGGAGATCCTGACTGGGGCACTCGGAGACTGAGGCAGCCTTTAGTGATCAGCTGTGGGTGTAAAATGGGTCTGTCACGTTATACCACCTCTATGCCACAGAGAATATGGAGGAGCTGTGGCTCCCCATTGGATTACCACTCGAATCTTCAAATATTCTTTTATTCAGCAAAAGCATGGTTAAAATTTTGCAAACCAAGTGTGGCATGTAGGCACTCACCTTCCACTGAGATTGGAGCAGATCCACCCCATTACTAAGCTAGTGCCAGATTTCGACTTCTTTATGCATCACTGTGCAGAACGAAGACCTATTAGACTAATGATTTGGAGAATATTTTGACCAAGTTGTGCAAGAAAAAACTTCCTTTTTTTCCCAGAATATTCCGTTGTGTTGTTCAGCACTGGCTCTGAACATGGACATTTGAATAAAATGCATAAATAGGTAATGAGAAAGAAAAAGACTGTGACCAACTGAAATGATCCCAAGCTGTGTCTGCAATTGTGGCACTATTTGCCAGTTTAAATAATGATGGTTTTGTCACTTCATTTAAAAATTAATGTATAACCACTTGGTTCAGTCCTGTGTATTCTAAAATCTTTGCAATGAAATAATTGAAAAATATTCTGCCTACATGTGCTGAAGCGTATTCTCTTTGGATGTTCTCTTTCTTAAAGGTCATTCACTGCTGCCTGCACTGGATAAATAGTAGGATTTGAGGATCTATTTATCATAAGAAAAGGCACTGTATGAGAGAACAGGACTGTAACATTCTCTGTTCTGCAACACTGCATACATTCCTGATCACCATGTTTCTATATATGTTATTTGGTGAGAGATCTGAGAAAAGAAATTACCATGATGAGACAGCCAAAGAGACTGGCTTCCTAGAGAAGCTGAAGGGCCACATGTACATACAGTAGCTTGGACAAGTGATTAATGGCTACTTGGACCGACAGAAGTAAATATCACTTCTGATATTTAATGAGTGTTAACACAGAAGTGACAGAACATTTCAGGATAAGGAAAGTAAAGAAAAGTGTAAATCTTTTGGGATGGGAAAATATTGTGTAAGAGACAGTATATTAGGTCTATTGAAGTCATCACTGTCAAGTATATAATTTTTCTAGGTTTTATTTTCATTTTTTACATGGCTGCTAGAAATATGCTTGAATAGCATTAAGAAGAAATGCAGTCAAAGTAAAGAGAAAAAAAACCTCTCAATTTTGAGACAAAAACCTTCCTGACTGGCAGTTTTGATGAACTCTCTGAAAAGCAGTGGATCCCTGTCTCTTGAGACTATAGTAGGAAAATGGAAAGATGTAAGCAATTACACAATAGCACTTTTAGACTCATAAAGAGCAGAACTAAATTTGATCAGGTTTATTTATTTTAAATTGCAACAATAATCAAAGCCTTTAACTTGTTAAAAACACCTTACATAGGTCATTAGACAACAGGATATGTGCATGTATAATGCAAAAAACACTAGAAAAGCCAAGCAAAAGAAATAAGCAAAAAGTTCTACTGTGTTGAGGCACCCCTTCTTCTCTTTGTTCTTCTTTTGAGAACTGTGCCCCAGAGGAAGCAATGGCGTGAATATCATTTAAGTTCATTCTGGAACATAAGCACCTTCACCAGGACTGACAGGCACTTGCACTGCTTTACCTACCAGCACAGAATGACAAACTTTTATCACCCACTTGAAACATTTGCAGAACAACTGCAGCCAGCTAGCCATAAGATGCAGCATCTCAGAAGCTCATTCCTAGAAAGTGTGGGGCAGTGGCTCATGCTACCAGGCTTGGGATGGGCACCCACAGGGTGATGCCAGGGTGCTTGGACCATGCATACTGGTACTCTCCTTTTTGCCCAGGGAACAAATTTTCCTTCCCAACCTGTCCTCCTGACTGCAGAGACACATTTGAATCCTGCCAGTTGTTCAGAATAGTGAGTTTGAATTATTTTTCTGCTCTGGCTGTAGTGATGAAGTGCAGGGCTGCTTGACAGATACTCCTGGACAGCACCGGTTGTAATTTGTACACATTATTGCCACATTTTCTTTCCTTCCTTTCTTTTTCCACTCCCGCACCTACATTTCTCTGCCCCAATCTTTTCCTAGATAAACAATCAATCCCTAACTACTTTCTCCCAGTTTGTGCCAGTTTTGGGATATTGATATCCATAATTGTTATTTCTGCTACCATTCCTTTGGTAATCTTAATCTTATATATTCTTACTGCTCTGCTCATGCAGACACTACCCAGAGGTTCCCAGAGCTCCTCTCTAGTTATCCGTGAAGTTTGGAACATGCCTTCTCCTTAACCACCTGTGAAATTCAGACCTGTTCTACAGCGCTTTCTGTAGCTTTTGGTAGCATCTCACACTGTTGTCTATCACATCCAAGGACTTCTCAGGTCAGGTTCATCCAGTGGGTTTTCATGGACTGTCTGGCTCAGCCTCACTGGAGTTCAGTCCAGTAGCCCTGGCACCTGCCTACAGCCCACTCAATCTGTGCTTTTTCTGCCTTTCTCTTATTTTACTTCACTTGGCATAATTTGCTCTTTCTGAGGTTTTTTTCTTTTCCCACTTTTCAGCTTTCTTCCACTTAAAAAAATCTTTCTATAAATAACCATAACCAAAACTTTAAAAGAGCAACATATTGTGGTCTTAATCTACATCTGGCTGTAATTGCTGAAAGAAATAATGAGTCAGAATCTGGAATGCCCTGCATGAGCTCTGATGTCATGTGTGATTTCATATTACAGTATGATAAGGGAAAATGGGTAACAGGCTAAATTTCCTTGGCTTAGTGAAGAAGTCTATGACCTCCTGCACTAATGCACTGTTATTCTGACTCATTCAGTAGAACGGTCCAGCTCGAAAAGACAAAGCACAGAACCAGATCCCTGATGCATTCAAGGACAGAAGGATTGAGGATTTTAGATATTTGAATGAATAAAATTGTTGGTACGAATATACCTTAGATTGACATGTTTAAAATGTTACTACTCCTTATCAGAGCTCACTTCTAGAAGACTCACTGTAGATCAGCCTGGTCCCAGATTCCCCAAAAGGCCTGTAGCTCCTTAGGTCTCCCCAGATCAAAATTTCTAATACTCTTAAAACCTGAGCTCAGTGCCTCTGAAAAACTGGGTCTGCCCTCAGTCACAAACTGCTGTTTCGCAGAGCATCACATACATTAAAAGTAGTCCAGCTTTTGTCAGAAGAATCTCTAAGTGTTTTTATGTTCATAAGAAAATAATAGACAGAGATTTAAGTGCTTACACGTACCATTCCTCTTCTCTTCCCTAGAGAGAAGGAATGTCACAGTTGGTGAGAGTTAATGCTTGCAAAATTGCACTATTTAATAGAATTTCTATTAGTGTTGCCAAATGTATTTTAAATTTTAAAAGTTTCTTTTGTAAAATAACACAGACTCTTTGCTTTCTTCTATTAAAACTCAAAACTTAATATGTGTGTGTGAGTGTTTATATGCACGTGCCCTCATTTAATCAACAACAAAAACCTGCCTTCAGGGCAATATCGGCATTTATGAAGCAGACGAGACATGGATTCTGCCCTTGATACCAGATATCATTTGCCAGTTGGGTGAGCTTTAACACACACTGTGAGTTGAGGACAAATCTGGAAGATTTTTGGCCTCAACTGCAAAAAGTGTTTCTACAGTAGAGCTGACTTCCAATTTACACAGTACTGATGTGTTTTCCTTATGATAAATCCCAGTGCACTAGAAATGACTGGTGTTCCATTTCTGCTTTCTATTCCCCATGTTTTCTCCAATTCTTATCAGTGCTGATTGACGCTATTCAATATTTTTCATACTTTCAATGTGATAAAAATCTCTGCCTTTCTTTCCCATTACCACATCTGGTCTTCTCACATATATTCCAATTCCATTAATAGTAACTTTTGAAAAATTTGGTAATGTTTTCTTATTTCTTATTTTCTCTATCTTTGTGTCTTATGAAGATAACAATCCTCTCTTACTTGCTGCACATTACTGCCAACTTTCTAATGTAGAAATTTATAGTCCTCTCCAGTCAGTTAGATGCATCAACTGAAACGTGATTTACAGTTAATGAGGCCAGGCCACACATTTTATTGTCTGAATTCACATTTTCCCTGTCATCTGTCATCTTGCACTGGCGTACCTTATGCAAATCACGTACTCAGAGCAGTCATAGTTAGAACTTCAGGCTGTTCTGTCCTTCCTCCTTTGTCAGGTCACTTGTAATTTTCCAATGTATTCAATGAGATTTCATAAGAGATACTCCATGTGGGATTTTTTATCTCCTTCTGCTTGGATATCTCCTCCTGCTGTCTAATGACCTATTGACAGAAGTAGTATATTCTTCAGATAGTTTTGGTTTTGGTCCAGTAAGTCCTTCTCTCATAGTTTCCTGTCATTACTCATTGTATTCCCTGACATCCTTCACTGATCTCATCTTTTCTTCTGTACATTTCATGCCAGCATAAAGTCACTTCAGGTCAGAGTTCATACAGTGCTAACTTCCTCCTGCTGCTCCTGTCAGATTCCCTTAAATCTACTTTTCATCAAGTCACTAATCCCAGGCATATGATCTAATTGGGTGGTATGTTACAGAGCCCTAAATATACCTAAGCATTACTGAATTTTGCTTGAAAATATTCTTTGTTTTCTTTGTTTGCATACCATAATTCTCTCCTCTTAAGCTCTTATATAAAGCTGCCTACATCTGCACACTTGTACAGCCCATGCCATTTCCTGTGGCATTTGTGCAATTCTTTTCAGTACCACAAGGCACTGTTAAATCTAAATACTAACTCTCAAATCTCAGAAAATTTTCACTGAGGAATTAGTATCAAGGAAAACCATATTTTCAATCTCTATAAAACATGTGGAATTTTTTCTTTTAATTTTCCAATAACTTTTCCAAAACATTACAGTATTTGCAATTAAAAAAAAAAAAAAAAACAACAACCGAACCAGAAAAGTAAGAGCAAAAGAAGCCTTTTCTATACTCTTGTCTTTCTATTGTATCAATCCATTCTTCTCTCCATGCAGCCGATTTCAAATTCTAATAACAGATGCCCTTGAAAGATTCAAACATACTGCAAATTTCTTTCGGTGTGATACTGTTGTGTTCTGCTGTGTAATTTACCCGACTAAACTGCAGGCTGCGTGGCAAAGCTTTCCTCTCCATGTCATCACTGTCTGCTATCCGATGGCCCTTTACAATCCGAAACTTTGGCATCCTTCGTGTTCTTGAGGAGTCCTACCAATGCTTTAAACATGCTTGAAATTTTTTTTTCACTATTCATGCAGTTAATGCAGTTCAGTTACACCCAAATCATGGGAAAACAGAATATACACTTGCAATTACAGCTGAGCATTTTACTTTGTAACAACATTTTTCATTAATAAAATCTTTCTTGATGCCTTTCAGGTGAGTGAATATTTTTGCCGATTTTTGCATACATTTTCTAAATGGATTTATGTTTGCAAAATTCTTAACTGATTAATCTAGGTTCTCTTCATTCCCATTTCCTTCCCAGTTAGGCAATTTTCTCTTCATCCTCATCTGTGATTTGCACTTCATTTTGATTAACCACTCCATGTTATTCATACTTTTTTTTAATATCCACTTCTCAAAGAAGTATTTGTTTCCATTCAGTCAAGAAACCAAGCATTCTTTCTTCAGTAGCTGTATTCTTCTCACCTTTGTTTCAGTCACCTGTCCAATTTCCTCTTTTCATTTAAAAACATTTTTATTTTTGTGGAAGCATCATCATTATAGACAAAGACAGTAGCAATGTGGAAAATTGTCCCACACTTAGCAGCAATAAAAATAATATTACTGAGTTTACATGTGCCCGTCTTCAAAATAAATTCCATTCTTCATATTTAATTTTCACATGGAAATTCTGTGGCAAGAAAACCACGTATTGATTTTTAATTGGGAATGATAGTGACTCCTCAAATTGGTTAAAATATAATGATCTGTTCAAGTTTATATGGAACATGTCTTTTGTCATGATTTTTGTGAATACAGTAAATCCACATCAAAGATGATTTTTTTCTGCTGATGCTGCTTAAAATTTAAGTATTTCTTTCTCTAAGTAAAGGTATTTGAGAATCTCTCAGGCTCTGAGTGTTGGAAAAATTTGTTTCTCTGCCAGTCTCACAACTCCCAAAGAAAATGGTGGGTTGGCATCCTTCTGTGTTAGCACACAAAAAGCCTACATGACCTGCTCACATGCCTGACTGCCTTTGCTTGCATTCTGCCTTGCAGAAAGTCTGGCAAGGAGCCCTAGATGAAGTTACCATTTGCTGGGCCTTTGCATTTTCTCAACAAGGGTCCTACCCCCCATAGCCAAGTCTCTATAGAGAAATCAGCATTGGACAGCACCATGCTTTGGCTTTCCATGTCAGTGTCGCAAAATGACACCACTGATGACACAGAAAGGAACTGTGATTTTGGCAATTGAGTGAGAGTTCCTGGTGCTTGGCACCAAAGCATGTGATGAGGGTCACAAAATTCAACATAAGACCTCTTAGTAATGTAGCAACTGGCCCAGAATTTGCTGACTGCTTGTTAGTTATAGAACAACCCCAAACTCTCTGACCAAAACCCTACCCTATGTGTCCTCAGCTGCTTATCCCACATGACTAATGGCAACTGTTTTTGAAAGGGGTCCAGGAATGTCTTTGTAGTGCCTTTACTTTTCCACAGCTCTAGCCAAGTGACAATGTGCCAAGAACCCTGAAACTCTGAGCCAAAACCTCTCCGTCCTGGTACATCTTCCATAAACAAGTTCTCTGTTGGATTTCAAATACAGCTGACACTGAAATATGCCAGAAAAAGAAGTTTGAACAGAAGAATTCATTGATTAGAAATTCTCTTAACACTAAAAAAGATAGCTTCTTCGTTGTTACCACTAGTACAAGTAAATAGGGAGGAAGTGAAGAATGCAAAATCCTTACATAAACAGCAAGAGGTAATAGTCTCTAAAGATAGCTACAAATAAAAAAAAAATTAAAAATAAATAAGGCATTCCTGGTGTCTTGTTCCTCTATTTCCCTGAGTTTCCAGAGGAATCTGAGGAACAGAGGCTAGACATTATATTCTGACATAAATTTTTAGAGGTGACACCTCTAAAAATTTATTTTTCAAATGTTTTGCTTTGGGAACTTGTACTTAATTTTGGCAAATAAGTAAAAGGTCAGTAATTTTAGAAAATCAGCTACTAGTGAAAGGGAAACCACAGCAAAGGTTCATTTTCTGAACAGAGATCAGTCTGATTTCTGTTATACATTGCAAATGTTAATATTGTGAGGTTTGTAATAGGAGAGCAATGTCATTCTTTGGTCAGCAATGCCCTGAACCACCACTGTCTGAAGAACATGTCAATTAAGATCCTTGACTAACTTAATCAGAATTTTAGTCCTCAAATATTGTTTGAGCACAAGCTTTACTCATATAGTGAATTTTAATGATAATCATTGCAGCACAATTCAGAGACTTCACTTTAAGAAAAGCTTTCCTTTCTTCCTTCTGTGATATGGTCACATCTACTACTTAAACCAAAGGAAAAAGAAATACTTAAAATCCCTTCTTCAGCATAACAGAAATCAATATAACTTGACCCTTGTCTGTCCCTGAAGTCCCAGAAATGTGTCCATAGGAGTGACTAAAAAGCCCTGCAACAGACTTTATTGGTATTTCCTACACAATGTGTCTATCAAGCTGGGAAAGCAATTTCATTTGTATCACTGCCGCCGGGAATCCTTTGGACCCCGCCCGAGTCCGAGATCTCCGCGGCCGGGGGTCTTTCGGATCGGCCCGGTAATCTGTCCGCAGACGCAGCCAAGACAGCCGTTTGGCTCGTTACCGCGGCCCGAGGTGTCGCTGCCGAGAGAGTCGGAGAGGTGAACTCTCTCCTCCGCAGCCCGAGGGCTGGTATGGCTCAATAAGCCTGGAGGTAAAGGAGGAACGAGGAGAGAACTCCTGGCACGACCACAGAATTTATTCTGGATCCAGAAACAGGGGAGACCTCTGCCCTGTGGCTTTCTGCAGGGGCTTTTAAGGGAGGAAAAAAGGGGAGGGATTTACACCGTGAACGAGTCAGGGAAGAGGAGAAGGGAGGAATCAGGGTACAGACAACGAATGGTCTCTGCACCGGGGCGGGGGGACAACTTGACGGACAGGATTGTTGATTATTCAGAAATCTCTGGAAGCTGGGGTCTTGCGACCCCCTGGGCGCGTGACTGAACTCGTGATCGGCTCAGGGACTACTTTGCCGTTTGGTGTTCCTCCGCCGACCGGCTGGCTGCCGGTGGGCTGTGGGGGGGGGACGGTTTTGGGAGAGACTGGGGCGGCGCGCCGGCGGCGGCACCCCCACACATTTGCTTTTCCTCTCTCTCTCTATGGAAACATTGCCATTTCCTCTGTAGCTCAGTTGATTTACTCTTTGCTTGGGAATTTTGTCCTGTAAGTAACTCTTGACTTTTAACAAGCAGTTTCATGCCACTATATATCCTTTCTCTCTCCAGATGCCAAGTTAAAGTCTTGGCCATTTCAGGTGGAAACAAGCAATTTTCTTCCATTTTATAATTAGTGATATGCCTTTCTCATAATTCGTCTCTTTGGTTTGGTTACCCGCCATTTAAACACGCATTACTGTTCCATCTGCTAAAATATGTACGTTACTCTAACCTTTTCCTCCTCAGGCTTCATTTTCATACTGAAACAAATAGCAAGAGTTAGCAGCAACCAAACAGTTATGCTTCTCTCCATGCCTCGCTCCCGTGTCTTCTCCTAAATCTTCCACCTGGCTACATCAGAGAGCATTTCTTCAACTCAGTTGCTGGAGAAGAATCCAGAAGTGTGAATTAGGTGGGAAGCTGTCTCCTGCAGTTTAGGAGAAAAGGTAGAGACACCACAATGGGACTGAAAATGACCAACTGAGTGATCAGTCCTGTGCAAGTCGATGGGAAACACTGAGAATGGTGAGTTTTCTGATTCCTTCCTAATTATTTTCAGGGCTGTGACTTTAGATGGGGACTTAGCAACAAAGCCCTGTAATGCTGTAACAGACCCAAATAATGGTTCTTCCCATGAACTGAGCAGTGTTTATTATTATTTTTTTTACAGGAAGAGGATGCTGCATCACCTATTTTCTGTAGTAAAGTGTAGTTACTATGGGCATTCCGAAAAACAGAAGAAAATTCAGTATAGTCAGGCTGCTGGAAGTTCTTTGTACTACATTTTGAATAGTTTTCTTAATCCTCTGTCTGGATCTGTCCTTAAGACAGGTCACTATTATAAGACTACATGTGTTTTAAATTGTCATTTTATTGGTGAGAAAGCTAGAATTAAATTAGCTATCTACAATACTTGAGTGAAATTTCCTTGCCTATTTCAGTTGGAAAATGTAATCTTTATTTATTTTTAAAATAAGCTATGTTCAGCATTAATAATTAATATATTTCTGCAATATGTGAACTGTAGCCTGTATCAAAAAGGCCATGAAGAGAAAAGGAGGAAAGGTCAAACAGCTATACTGGAGTGTGTCTGTTAGAGTTCAAAGAGCAGGATAATATCCCTGTGCAAGAATTCAGACAATATATCTGGGGTCTTAGAAGTGTGTTGCATTTTTATTAATGTTCTCATTTCAAAGCTTGGATTTTCACTGACAGCATGTTGTGTAACCATTAGGCATGTGTTAAGAGGTACACACACTGTGAGACAGTAGGAGAAAATGTCCTAAAAATATCAGCAGTGAGATAAACACTTTTTCCTGATCTCTGTACACCCTCTCCCATTCAATTTCTGGCACGTAAAGCAAATTGTAGTCTGGAAGGAAGAATGGAGTTTTGCAACAGGCATTTTTCAGAATGACTGAAACCTCCAATGGCTCTCTCTGAATAACAATAGACACAGACAAGAACCAAACACTGGGATAAGTTTCCGTCTCTGGTAGAAGGATGAAGGGAGAAACAAGTCCGAACCACAAGATGATGAGGTTAAGAAACAGAATAAATAAAATCTAATAATTTATCTTGACACAGTCAGCTTCAGTAAGGTAAGTTTGAACAAAGCTAAACATACCAGGATTTTAGCTAATCAGCTGCTTTAATCTCGCTCTTCATCTCTTGTCTCTTTTCAGTACAATCATTCCATCTGTGGCCTCAGATTCCCTTCCAGCTGTAACCTTCAAGGTTTACCTCCTTTTGTCGTCCTCCCCTACAGCTCATTTTCCACACAGACTTCCTGACTATGCTGTTGAAATAATATTCCTCACAAAACACACAAGCCAGAAAATACATTGTGTGGCTGCTTCTCTGGTATTTTGTCTGTGTCTTGTCTCTTCCCCCAGAGTTTGCTCTTTGAGTTTATGACAGGTCCATGATTGTGTCTACGCTAAAAGTGATGGGAATCCAGTGTTGGCTGCCAGTGGCCGTCAGACCTCGTACTCAGGAACAGATCATCGTACCTAGGTTCTCTGCCAACATTTATAATTAATAATATTAGTTAGAGAACTAGTCAGGAATTCTTTAGGTTTTTGCAGTACAGTTTGATCTAGGAAGACCAGCTGTGCTGATTTTAGACATTTAAACTCTAAGATTTGCATTATTGTTTAAGAAAATGAACTAAAACCTTATGATAATTTTTAAAAAAACCACTCCAGACATCTGTCCTGCCTTTTCTTTTTATGGGCATGCAATCCCTCATCTCAATAGTTTCTTCTGTTATGTTGCCATGTGCTAACTAATGGTTGAAAGGCCAATAATGGGACTAAAATCTATGTAATTATCATGCAAATTGAATCTGCAAAAGGAACCTGAAATTTTACAAATATAACTCTATTAAGACTAGTTTATTGATTAAAGGCTGTGTTTTGTGCTAACTATCCACTTGCCTGCTTCCCAAAGCAGAAGACTGCCATGTTGCTCCACTCACGCAAGACATGACTATCTAGATTGTAGATTGGAATGTATTCAGTTCAGTTCATACATATATAATTTACAGTTGTCATTTTTTCTTGGACAATAACTTCATGGTACGTCACTTTCTCTCTCCTTTGCCCAAGTCTTTCTTTTGGTGAAGAACATGCCTCTGATGATAGTGTATGTTGCTTCTCCTGTGTTTTAGAGTTTAAGCATGCAAGACACATTAAACTTTATCAGTGTCATCTAATCATGATATATACAGAGATCTGACAGAGATTAAAATTAAATATTTCCAGTGCATGTGTGGTTGTATATTTTTTTGGTTATTTTTCCAGTATTCAGTGGGTTGGAGAGAAATTCTAAACAGCTGCTATTTCTTTCAAGGTAACTGAGAAAAAAATGAATGAAAGAAATGTAAGTGCCACTGACCTTTCCCTCTTTGGTTTTTTTTTTTTTTAATCATTCCATAAATCTACTCACATAAATTCTTTTGGTTCAGAAGTTTCAGCTGTTGACTGCAATGAAAACGAACACTTCATAGGCAGGCAATGAATCACTTAAATTTTCAAATAGAGAGTGACTCTCCAAATAGGTACTGATGAGCAATCTGAACAGCGCAGGTTCTGAAATCATCACTCTTGCTCAGTTGTACCTCACTTTGCAAACAAGCATTTGAAAGAGTGAGGCTGCTTATGGAGTAAGGGTCAATTCTGCAGCAATGAGTTTATCATCATTTACTTTCATCATGGGTTTTAGAGAGTACTTTATGTCTTCCAAGTTATGCTATTTTCAATCCCACAGAACAGACCAAAAAATGTAGCCTCTGCCAATATTTGCAAGAAACTCTCAGTACTTACCGACTTCAGAAGAAGATACATTTTATTTTATGTTAAAATTTGGTTTTCACCGAAAACGTAGGAAATGTTTTGAAAGACTTTGGTCATGAAGCAGAAAGCAAGTTTTTCCCATTCCTTCACTTTAATGTTATTTTCTTCTTCACGACATCCAGTACTGTCTCAGAAGCACATCCTTAGCAAACTTTCAAAGCAGCATGGCAGTTTCTGAATCCTCATTCACAATATCACTACTCACCCTAAGAGAAAGAATTAAGTGTAACTGTCATGCAAAGTAGCTGTTTGTGTCTTTTATGTCAACAGAAACATGACAGCAATAATAAATACGATGCAATGCAGATAAAACTACCTAAATTACTTTAAAAGTGATGTTTGCTACACAATACCTGATTGCATTTCCCAGAGAGCTGCACATAGGAAGAGGAATTTTAGCTCCTATCTGGTTTTTGGTAGGTGCTAAGCTCTCAGATCCAAGCTCAGCAGCATGTGACTGATAAATGACATGCAGACTGAAGGAATCCATGTGTATGTCATAGCCATCTAAATATGTGTTATGCCAAAGTTAATAAGTTATTCATAAGTGTACAAACCTTTTGAAAATATCCTTCTTTTCTCAAGGAAATTGTCATTTATGTTTGTTTCCCTTGTAAGCACACAATTCCTTCAAGCAGACTGGACTACATTTTCACCATAAGCATCATGGCATCTGGACTGCTGGAGAGAGCGTATTTACTCAATCCTTTTTCTTATTAAAATATATATATATATATATATCATATTCTGATAAAGGTGATGTCTGAACTGAAACAGATGTACAAGTGTCAAAAAACTAGAAGCTTTGACACTGTGTTTCACTGTAAGAAAAAAACATGGTTATCAGAAGTTACTTTGATATTTAAGCTTTGATTATCACAAATCACAAGAGGCAAATTGAAAAGCTTTGCCTGCTCTTTAATGAATCAAATTTCCTTTCTCTGAAGGTGAATCACAGCAATGCCTACTTGATCATGAATAAAAGCAATTGAAATCTGAAATATGATGTCAAACTTAGAATATTATGTAGTAGCTTTTACGTTTATTTCAGACCACAGAACAATGTAACTGAAAGAATGCAGCTTTAAAATAAAGCAATTTTTCTGTTCAACTTATAATTTTCAAGTTATTTGTACATAAACCTCTGTGTCTAAATGAAAGCTCCAACACACTTGTGTCATCTTCTCAAATGATAAACTATATAATGGAATTATACATGTGTACTTGATGATAGAAATAATCTTCAGTTTGGGCATGTAACTATGTGCTCAGTTAATTCAGGACATGGAACTGTGCCAGCAGGGCTGCAGGCTGGCTTAAACCCATTTATTTTAAATAAGCAACAATGTTCCTGCTAATATTCTCTATTGCTTTGCTTGAAGAATGTCTCATCTCTCCTCAGCAAACAGAAGTGACAAAGTTTGAAAAAGCCCTTTCACTTCCAGTATCTAGAGAGCTGTACCTGTATGGAGAGGGCAGAGTAGTGCCTTAGGGCAGAGCATTGCCTTAGTAACTGATTTTAAGCCATGGTTGATTTCAAATCTAAAATTTAGCTTTGCAGTGAAATAAAGAAAACCAGACAGGAGTAGATGGTGAGGAAAGAGCCTCACAGGTTATTCTAATTGAGAATCTCAAGGGTTTTTAACTTTGCTCAAACTCAGATGTGATCCTGGTATAAGGCAGCAGAATCACTTAGTTAAAAAGGGTAATACTGACTTCTCCAGCTGAAAATTTGATCTGTAATGTATTTCCTGTCTTATCTCTCTCAAAGTTTATTGAACTCATTGACACTCAGAGAACTAGAGAAAAATAACTAGGAACCTTTCTGCCTCCACCTTTAATTTAACAGAAAAAAAGCTAGAAGTTTTCTTTTTCATGGTGTTATGGTCTGACAAATGTCCTACTGGGAATCTGCCCTGCAGCTTGATAGTACAAACTTTGGATTTTTAAAACCAGCTGGTGTATCTGGCCTTGCTACTGACCTATCTGTTTGAAGTGTGTGCATATTAGTTGAGGCTAAACTTTTGTTCGAAGCAAATTAACACAGCTCAGAGAGAAATCTCATGCTGTCTTGCTGACCCAGGACAGCATACTGATGGGAAAGCTACCTTTTTCTGGAAGCTAAAGGCTGTCTTTCAGCTTATTGCTATATATTGTTATTCTTGCAAATTAACTGATTTTTTTTTCTTGTATAGGATCTTTTACACAGACTTATGAACTCAATTGTGTCTTATTTATATTTATAACAGATTTTATTGAAAAAGTTTTGGTTTGCAACACTGGTTCATAATAAATGTATAATTTGAAGTGATCCTTGTGTTCATGGATGACTATTGTCCATATAGTTGATGTCAGCCTTAAGTATAATGGACCCTAGCACTGGATCAAGAAATAACAACAGTGCAAGGGACAAAAGAATGTTCTTGTGCATCTCTCCAGCAATGTGGTGAAATGAATTATTAGAGTAAAAAGCGCCTCTTGGACTGTGGATCTCCTAAGAACATTGGTTATGCAGCCTTGACTGGCATCTTTCTGTACTCTCTCCCTGTCTTGCAGAAAACCTTGTTTTGCTGATGGAAAGCAACAGTTTACAGCTTGGTGGGGTGTATCCTCTGCTGGCATGAGGTTGCTGTCTCATGCACCCTCTAGGTCCTAGAAAGCTGATCTCTCCAGGGCTTGACTAGGACTGGAAAATCACTGCTTCTCTCCAAGAGTGTCTGTGTAGTTTATTTGTCCAATGAAGCAACAGATCTGCTTTTGATGTACCCTCATAATGCATCAGCTACCATGGGCTCCGTCATGAGCAATTCTGTCCTGCTCCATCAGGGAGAGGCTGTAACCCAAGCTACCAGTGCACAGCCTCTGCCAAGGCTGGCAGCCAGTGGACAGCTAATGCCTGTTGTGATGTCTTTGCCTTGAGACACCTTTACATAGAAAGAAATCAGCAAGCATCACTTAATTGCCCTCATCCTCAGTTAAACACCCCAGTCAACTATACCTCTAAAGCAGACCATATAAACTGGGAACAGCAACATCTTCTGGAGAAGCAGTTATGGGAAAAAAGGATTTTGCAGTAGGTATTAACGATTTTATTTGAGAAATGCAGTGTGGTAATGATAAATGTTGTTGTCTGTAAACAAATTGTTCAATTGAACTAATGGTTTAAGTTATTTTTATAGCATTAAGTTTGGTAACTACTGAAATTAAAAAAGTAGTCTGGCATGTCAGTAGAAGGTTCCTTTTATTTACAGTGATCTGAAACAAAAACATCTGCTGCTACTGTTCTTGTTCTTTATATGTTCCCTTCTGTGCTGCATGTTTATTTTTTTGCTTTTTACTGAAACACAGCCTGTGCTGAAGACCATAAAACAACAACTTAATTGCTGTGTTGATGTTTTTTTGGATCCCACTGACTTTCTTGGGCAGCCTATGAGCCCAATCAGAATGTAGAAATTTGGCACACCATAGTTGTGTGAAATGCTTGGGGGCAGAAGAAGGACGGGAAGAAATGTGGAGCTGATGAAATAGAGAAGACTCAATTCACCAGCTTGAAGGCAAAATAAATATACTAACTGACAACAACTGCTTTCTAAACAGTTTGAACTAACTCAAATGACATCCAAATAAACAAACATTAGTGTAGATACATGCTGAGGAAGGAATTTTTTTGGTAGGAAACCTCTACAAACTGGGGTAAGTGTACTGAGAGGCAGAGACCTCCGTTTCTCCACCCTTGCCTTGGATTCTCAGCTGATTCTGTTCTACAGCCAATAGAAAGCACCTCAGGTGAGAGAAACAGAAAACAGGGGAAATTAATTTCTATTTTAATAGCAAGAAATTCAAGACTGAGCTTCCAGGGAAATTACTGTTTTTCACAGGTTGTTGAAGCTGCTTGGCTTGCCGCCCTCATGCCTTATACAATCCAGGGAGCTGCAATTGCCTAAAACCTAAAAACACACTGCCAGTCTTATGGTTTCATTATAGCTTGGGTTTGCTGGCTACTTCTCTCAATTTTTTTCCTTGTCTTTTCTTTTTTAAATTTTATTTATCATTTTCTGTATTTGGAATGACGGATGATGACAAGTAGGATATCAATGTGTTAAATCTGTTTGCTAAATTATTATAAATATTTTTTAAACTCTGCACTATTTACCAATATTCTTTAGATGATATGTACAGATACTGATATGGGCAATGCAGTTTGTTCTCTTTGAGTTTGTTTTTGTAAAAACTGAAAGGATTAAAAAGATATTTGGAATTACATTATTTGATTAATGTAGGGTTAGTACATTTTCAGATCCATTGCTATAATGTGTTGCTAAATAATAAAAGCAAAACATGTACTTTCAGTAAACTACTAGTATTCCACTTTCAGTTATCATTTGTTTTATTTGAGAGTATAAAATTTATCAGGTGTGTAAACATCCTGATAAGAAAGTACCCTAAGAGAGCTAAAATCCTGAAGAATTTCATTTAGAGAAAACAATTTGAGTTATGTTGACACTTGCTTTTCTAAATGGATGTTTTTCTTCTTAGAATAACAAGGGAAAATATAGGTTAATAAAATCCTAGTCATATAAGCACAATGAAGGAAAGGAAAATGCATGCTAACCAGGAATGATAAGCTTAAGGATGTATTTTATGTGAAAGGTTTTGAAAATCTACAGGAATAAATTCTTAAATTATTAGCAATATATATGAAATTAGGCAGTTTTTGCAATTAACATCATTCTAATGCTACACAGTCAAGGCAGAAAGGTCACTGTTACTCCATCTGAAGGAGCAGATGTGTTTCCATATCCTTGATGAATTGTTTCTCAATACCGCATTAATTTGGGCATATGTGGTCCTGAAGGAAATCCACCAAAGGATATAACATATCTATATATTGCTGGCAGTGTTTGTCAATTTTCTTTCTCCATGAAATACATCAGTTTTTGTTGCAAAAAATAGCTCTCCTAAGAACAATAAAACTCTCCATGCTCCATAAATGTTATGGTGAGAATATTATCTTTTTTTGCGGCTCAGCCTTCGAATTGCAACTTGGTATCTGGCTTGGGAAACTTACAAATTGAGATTAAAAAATGTCCTCCTAGGAGGGAATTGGATTAGTGTTAGCACTTCTCCAAAGGGTGTCTTCTGTCTCTTAATTAGCATAAGCACTTCTCTGATTTTTATACCTGAAGAGGGCACAGGAGTTTGTAGTTTGGGTGGTGGGATTGATGTGGACAGTGAAACTGACTTCAAAGCACATGATGAATTTTTGACAGCTCCGGCATTAAATATCAATTTAAGATAGTTGAATCTTCTAATTCTTGAGCAGGCAGGTAAGCATTCACTCACAAATGAGATTTTTCTTCAGTGTGAAAATAATCTGATGTAGTACTTTAGGGTGTACAGGTCCTAACCTTTCTTCACTAACAGGGAAAGGAAATTAATTTAAGGCACATTCATGTTCTTGCAATATCATAAAATGCTAAAGTTCAGTCTTTAGTCATTTGAAAAATCAAGCAAAATGATTAAACTTTTAGTATGACCTTTTATGTGATTACATCTGCAGCACCAGAAGGAACAGTACTTTATCTCACTGATGCATATGACCTCGAGGACCTCTTTCACTTGTGAGCTTGCTGCTGAGACCCGTGTGTTATACTGCCTGTAAAAATCCTGGGAGGAACATTTCATTTTCTTTGCTGTCAAATCTCTAAATTATCTAATCGTCCACTTCAAATTTGTCATGTACACAGAGAATTCAAGTGTGTTGGAAAAAACATGTAGCTCACAATTTTAGTTGTGTTTAGTGCTATTATGAAGCACTCAGTTTAGAGAGATTTATCTTCATAAGCTACTCCCTCTTTATCTATATGGTTGTGATTTCTACATTGCCAGTAGAAGACAAATCATTACGATAAAAAAAAAAAAAACCTTGTCTGTTAGGATGACTGGATTTATTTAATGCTAAATCTCATATCTGAATATTCTTATTTACTAAGAACACACTGACATCATAAACATATTCATGATTTTTCAATCTCTTCATGAATATTTATTTTCAAAAGGGTTGCACTAGTGCATTTGCCAGCATTGTGATTTTCACCCAGGGGTACATGATTTGAAATCAGCAGAGGAGAGGGTGTGTGAATCCCACTAACAGCAAGAAAATAATAGCTAATCATTATTTAGGTTTGATTACTGTACCCAAGGCACAAGCAAAAAATAACATCTTTCTGAACACTGAAGAATTTGGACAGAGTTGACAACAGTGACACTTAAAAGCAGCTCCTGGGCTCACTCCAGTAAAGCTTCATTCAGTCAGCTGGAGCTTTCAAGAGCAGGACTTAAAGTGGGTCCAACACTTTCTCTATAACTTTAAGGAATTGAATCTCTTTTACCCATGCGGTAGGTCTGGGTTTTTATCCAAATTCCGCCTGAAAAGAATCATCATTGATACTACTAACTAAAGAACTGATGCATTGATATACAGGCATGTCCCTGGGTGAGCCAGCTAGCCAGTAAACAGTGGGGCTGTGAAGCCTTTAGTTGGACTTCAAAGATGCCAAGGTTTACTGCAGCCCAGAGAACAAAGTGAGAATCTAGCCTTTCTAAACCCAAAGGGAGACAATACATTAAAAAATAGTCTTATTACTTCGAAAAAGAAGTCTTGAGTGCTCTTTATACACAGCATTAAAGAATGGAAAATGGATCTTTTGCTTTGTAGGTCATTTTAATACTTCCAGCTGTTAAAGAGACTTTTGCTTTAAGAAATTACAGATCGAGTGCATTTTAGTGGCTTGTTTTCAGACAAAAGAATTTTTCACTTTGATATCAGTTGGAATGTATTGGCAAATTTGTTACTGGACAAGAACAGCAAGAAGAAAAAGTATTTAGCAAAGTCATATGCTGGAGGAAGCATATAAAGGTTAAAGGTTGTTATGTACATGAGGAAGATGAGAGGAATTACCTCTAAGTTTCTTTTTGCCATTTGATGTCTGCCCAGAACTGTATTAGGAGTACTGCCAAAATGGAGTCTTTCAGACAGGCTTCTCTTCTCAGCTTTCTGAGTGGGAGGTTTAAGCCTTGCTTTCACAACTACTATGGATCAAGGTGTCGAGCCCCAGCATATATACAGGAAGGCACTATGAACAAGTTGGGATATTTCAAAGGGGCTGGTTAACGCCCTTCCTAAAGCAAGCTCCTAGAGTTAATATGCTGCCACATTCACAGCACGGCAAGGACAGCATTTCTTTGTCCTACAACCCCCTTGGGGGTCAGGGCATAGTGATTTTCCCAGGATCACAGACGAGGAAACAGGTGGGTAATCGGGGAATTGCATGGAAATCTCCTAGATCTGTAATGGCCACTAAATATAGTTTCTCTTGTCATCTGACTGTATTTATCAGCTATATGTGACTCTCCAGGGTAGAAACCACCATGTTCATCATGCTATCAGCAGTGACAAAAGGAAAGGATAACCTTTGAGACCATCCTTATTCTTCTTAAAACAAAGACAACTCCCCATTTGCCTTCTGCAAAAAGAAGCTGATAAATATGCCTTTTTGTCCTTTTTCACTCCACTTATTCAGAAACATGTAGGCACTGAACTGATAGCTATCTGCAGTGTTTTAATATAACTGTTGAGGGCAAGGATTAAAAAAGAACAAGGACAAAGAAGCTTTTTCTTGAGTCGCTCGTAACAGTGCCAATGGCAAGTTCTGGTTTAATAACAAAAGGAACACTTCTGCTGCCTGTTGAAGCAGAAAGAATATATTGCTGAAGAAAATAAATCAATGTAAATTATTTTAAATGTCCTGCATTATATTACTCTAAGTCAGACAAAAAAAGGTGAAAACGATGCTGTATGAGGTGGAGAGAGGATGTAGCTAAATGCAGAAAGGCATGAATTATTAAAAGCTAATGGATGACAGAAACAATTCAACACAGTTGCAGATGACTTATGATCCGAGAATTTGCCTTACAAGCTTATATAACATAAGGAGAAGTAGTTGGGTACTAACGCAGTAAGGTGATGTGAAATGATAATGAATTAGAAGGAAAAGAATAGCAAGTGAGAAACCAGCATCTGTGCACTGTAGCGAACTCCCTGCTTCTAGCAAGTCACCACTTTTGCCACAACCTCTTAAGCAGAAGACACTGATGGGTCCCAAACTCTGGGCTTCTGAGGCTCTACTAACCTCTGAGTGATTTATCTGTAGGACTCCACAGTCTGAGGAAATCCTTCTTGATAGAGGGTTTGCAGCTACAGTGTAGTGCTGGACTTTCTCCAGTGTGTGTGACCTGCAGTCCTTCCTCATCCCCTATCTGGCCATTGGAGATGCCATAGACAGGTGGACAAGAGGGGGCTTTGTAACTGGCTGTAGCTTTGTTCTCTCTCGGAGGATGAGGACAAGAACCGCTCTGCTCCATAGCACACTGAAGTATTACTGCTGTTGAATGACTCAGATGCCTCAAGCTACCTGGGACTGTTTCTGCCAGGATTCTGCAGTCAGCACATACAGCAGGTTGAGTGAAGTGAAAAAATCACTGTGGTAATAAAGTGCCCATAAGGCTGCTGCAAAATCACTCACACAGCAGTTTATAGAATTAGGGAGCTCCATCCTATCAGGAGGTATGGGAGCCTCCCCACTGCCCCCAAAACACACCTTCAAAGCTACATAACCCAAAATTTTCTTATGTTTATCAAGTTTCAACTGACTGCAGTACAGCTGCTTAAAGAACATGCAGTCTAACTAAAGACGCCAGCTTTGTTATATCTTAGTGTGTAAATAATAAATTGTTGCTAAATGGAAATTTAAACAGTCGTGTAAGTTAACCTGAGTGATGTTACAGCATAGCAATTTTAAAGAAAGCAGTTGACTAAAACAAATATCATCAGGAAGATCAGAGAAGATTAATTAGAAAGGAGCTCTTGTGTCATGTGCCGAACTAATGATAGCAGCAGAAATTATAAATGTAAAAAGGACCATGAAATGGCTCAAGGATACTCTACCCAGCAAGCCTATCCCCTGTGCAAAGGCTGTAAATAAGAATGAAACTCAACTAATAACATTCATTTGTGTGCATATATATGTTGGACTTTGATGGGTCTATTTATCGAGTGAAATAGCGGGAGGAAAGCAGCTGCCCTTAAGTGTAACTAAAACTGAGAAGTTGTGATTTATTTATGTCTAAACCATCAGCCTTAATCAGAAATCTTAGGCAATATGTAATCGATAGCTCAATGAGATTTGCCCCTGTGACTCAGCTGTAAGGAGCTGCCCTTGTTATAGACCATTTTGTTAGGGAGAATATGATATGATGTTGCCTACATTTGTCTGTCTGCTTTAGATTGTTGCTCAGGGGATACTAAAGATGAGGAATGGCTAGATTGAACATCACACTGATTTGATTTGTGATGTTTTCTTCTTCTGAGATGTGCAAACTTCTTAACTTCATGTTAAATCATCAAGCATTTGGCTGCAAAGGACATTTTTACCAAGCTGTACCTATGCTATCAGCAATCACATTAATTGGAGTGCAATAGCAGCGTATAATCTGGCAGGCTATAAGCAAGGCTCCATGAAGAGAAGTGTGTGCACATTTCAGATCATTATCTGCACATATTCTGGCTTTGCTTTCTGTACAATAGGGGACCGACTGCACCTCCTGGACTTGCCAGCCTACATCAAGATGTATGAATGTGTGAAGCACCTGAGGGAGAAGAAAGGAACAACACCATAGTGAGAAGAAAATTCCCTGACATTCTGGAAGTGTTATAAATATGTGTGTGAAGGACATGCAGAAGTAAAATAACCTTGGCTACCATTTTCACACTCATGTAGGTATTTCCAGAAGAAGAATAGCGATGAGTATGGGAACAATGATGAGCTGAAATGACAAAGTGTCGATAAGCTCCTCAAATTTGGCTTTTTAAAGGTCAGAAAGTTTTTAACATTGGAACATTGAAGGACTGGAAAATAGTATAGCACACGCTATAAATCTTCTAGCAGATGCCTGAAGAAAGCTATAAAAAAAATCAGTATTACAACATACATATGATTGAATTTCAATGAATCATCATTTTATAGTGGCCATGACATGAAATCTCCATCTTCCTCTGAAACTGAAGGTTAAGAATGATACACTGTTTTACATTGCCCTGATGTTTATATAGAATTCTGAAAACAGCATGAAGGAAACGAGAAAAATAAAGCAGACATATTAAAAACCTTTAATAACAGTGGGAAACCACTGTTCTTTTATAGAGAATATTATTTTGTTGTTATTTAGTGAACCGGGAAAAATCCCCACCTTAAATTAGTGCTATCCTGCATTCCATTACTATAACAATCAAGACTGCCTTTTTTGGGTGCTGTAGTTTTATATATAACATAACCATTTGTCCAAAGGTTTTTAGACTTTAGCCACCTGAGAATTGCAATGTAGAAACACCATGAAATGCTCAGCCTGAAATGTTCACTTATAATAAAAGTGAACAGATAAAAAAGAAGTTATAGTCCCTCACATTTGTTAGGCTTTATACACTCAAGTGGTCCATTTCATGAATCAGATCATCAGGACATACCAGTCACTTCTGCTTCTCTGAAAATCTTATTAACAGTGTGCAATGCTTTTCCTGTCACTTCTGTTGTTTTAAGTAAGGTTAGGTCATAATAAGGTCTTGTATGAAAATGACCCCTTCTTATTCAGTGGGTTTGGTTCCATGTTTAGCTCATCTATGTAATAATATATGTGGTTAAGTAGGATGGGTTTGTAATTATCGCTTTGCTCCAGGCAGCACAATTTACCAAGGCAGTAAAAGTGAGTAAGCTGGAATGTAGCCCTGCTCACACCTCATCAGCAGATTGTTTCCTGCAGCCCAGCTCCTGGAGGAGTGCTAGATGTGAGCAAATCCATCGAGGGCAATCAAAATGCACAGGTATTACTCAAGGCGGAAAAGGAAAACAACACGCTTGCCCAGACATCTGACATCAGCATCTAGCCTTATGTGACCTGCATTGCTGGAGCTGATGTGTAGGAAGGAAAACTGCCACACAGACCTTCAAGGTACAGCAGTGATTTTTCTGGGGTAATACTTGGTCAAAAATACAGTTAGGTTGATATCCTATAAACAAAACAATATTTTTTGGAATTACCATACAAAATATATGGGTACTAACACTCTTACCAGAAAATTTGTATTATGACAATATTAGTTCAGGGTTATAATTTCTAAAGAATTTTTTTCTTTGTCAAGCTACTGGTTCACAGCCTTGGGTGTGTGGATCATCTCATTTAGGTTGTCAACATAAACAATTTAACATAACCATATTAATCCATGGTGTGAGCCAATTACCAATATGAATTTGGCTTGGTGTGCTTTTCACTTTTTGGGAAACAAAGTAGAGTTTTTTGGTTTTTTAATGTATTTTAAACTAGTAAATTTAGAAGTTAGTTTCAACTATTTTTTTCCAGAAGCTTTTACTGAGTTCAAGAGCTTACAGTGAATTCCTCTCAGATAAATTTCTTCCCTTGTGTTCCATTTCACTAAAGTGAGAGATTCCATTTTATGGTAAACTAACTAATTTAGAAAATTATTTAGCTATCTGTAAGTCCCAAAACGAATTCAGCATTCTCTTTGCCCTATTTCTCATTAATCTACAGGCCAGATGCATTATCTCACTTCCAGTTCCATAGAAATGAGAAAGAGGATTACTTTTTTAATTCCCATTTGCCATCAGTGCAGCAGTCCTGGAGCATTAGAAGTCCATCTCTCCATTTATTTTTAGTACTCTGATTATTGCCCACAGTTTGGAAACAACTTCTGCAATACCCAGTGCTGCAATATGGATCTCCATTCAAGTATTAACCAGCCTATCTTAGGTTCAATTACCATTTTGACAAAATTAAATTGGCAATGTTGTGTTTGAGTTTTATTTGAGAGCAGTAGAAATAAAGTGACTTTTTGCTGCTTGAAACTAGGGAGATCTTATAAGGAAAGACTAGCTCTTTTGTTTTTATGTTGAGATAAAAGAATAGCCCTTTGATTACAATGCTGGGAAACAGCATTGCTTGAGTTACTAACAATAGAGTGCATTGCCAATAGGTCTTGGAAGCCTGGCTGTGTCTGTAGCCAGTACTTCAACATTCCTCCCAGGGTTGTCCTGTACAGACACCTCGTTATATTCTGGCACATCTGTGAGAATGAATATGAAGAATGCCTGGTTTTGCTGTTCAAATTACACTTGGATTTTGAGCCTGTTAGGGAATCAGACACTTCTCTTTCCTGGTGTTTCCACCCATATTTCTCCTGTGTTCATTTACTTGCCCATACTCCAACTTTGACTTGCTCACCTAGTTAAGCTTGCTCATTCTTCTAAAACCTGGGAGCTCTTTTTAGCACTCCAGAAACAAGGTTATGTTTTGCAGTTTGTAGTATTGTCCCCATAAAAGCACAGAAGAAAAACTTGAGCACTGGAAATCTCAGGCTTTGCAGTAGAAGCCGTAAAGGACTTGGTTACAGCAGTTCCATGCTAACAGGTGAGCAGACAGGAGCTTCCTTTGCCCATGCTTCAAATCAAATAGATATGATCTAGCTGGGTACATTATGCAGGGCATCTGTGACATTACTAGGGTGAGGTTGTGCTGACTTATTTTAGGACCTCACTTAAAAATACAAATTTTAAAATAGATTACCATGGTTTCTTTTATGTGTGCATTTTAAATTGTTTCCCTGAGATTTTAAGGCACTTCAGGTACAAGAACAACTTAAAATTTTTTCTTCACTTGGGTTAATGTCCACTCAGCCCTATTAAAAATCCTAAGGGTGTGTGCACTTTCATGTTGGAAATTTTATCAAACTGAACATTTCTATGCTAGTTAGCACTGAGAAAAAGAGAAAAGAAACTGTAAATAGGTGGGAAATTCACCTCAACCTCTTTCAACTGCATTTTGTTGTGCTTGCTTTATGCATGGTTGCTCTGCTTCCTGTTCTCTTTTTCCACTGCTATGCCAATAAGTTTGGTAAGGAAAACACACCAGGCATCCAAATCTTGCCAAGGTAAATCCTGACTGATACGAATTGGAACTGGATTTTGCAGTGCCATTTATCATGGGTTTTCTGAGGCCAGAGATGAAGTGAGGAATGCTTCACTGTCGGCAGTCAAACCATCACCATCACCATCACCACTAGAAATGGTGGTGTGTGGGAAGAGCACATTTTATGCCTGCTGGCTTTCCATCTCTGTTGTGACAAGAGCGGAGGTGGCTAATGGCCTCTGGTGTGCTGTACCCTGGAGGTGACCTGGTGGCATGTGCCCCCTCCTCCTGAAGCCCAGCCCCTTGCCTTTGCCCACACTGATGACCAGCTGTCAGCTGCTCCCATGTTAAAGCTTCCTGTGAGCGATTCACCAACTGGCAGTCATTGTGAGAACTTGCTCATTTCCAGAGCAACCTGCTCCCTCATCAATTTCTGCTTGGACAGTCATCAGGTCAGAGAATTCCCTTTGTAAGATGGATCTCTGTTTTCCTTTTTAATGCAATTACATGTGCTTCAATGCAGGGAATTGCACTAGTTGCTGGCAAGGTTTTCCTGGAAGTTATTGTGTCTCTGTTTAAGTAATACATGAGCAGATTTTAAGGGGTTATGTAATGCAATACACAGATTTATTCGGGATGAAAAGTTGTTTATTGCATTACATAACCTCTTAAAAGAAAAAGAAAAGAGCAACAGCTAAAGCAGCACTTATATTTATGAGCAGTTTTTCATGGTATTAGCTCCACTTAGGCTGTAATGCTTCTCTGATACAGATGCTTAATCTGCTCTTTATTTTCAAGAAAGTCATGCGAATGTTATCCAATAATTCTCATTTCAAATCTACCAGCACACTCTCACACCCTCCCCAGCCCTCTGGCTAATCACTGTGATAAAATTTTTTTTCAGAAATCTTTCCTTTCAGATGTTGCACAGAATCAGCTGCCACCTTGCAGGTTACCATAGCTGATGTATCTGCTCTAAAGGAAGAAAGCAGCAAACAGCCAAGTGTCTAAGCTGGTCTGGGTATTCACAAGTTTCATTATGGTGACTGGGTGTACCAATAACCTCTCCTCTTTCTCTCCAGGTGTGTATCCCTTCGCCTCCCTAGGAGGTGCTCTTCAGCTGGAGCACCCTGTTTGTGAGCACTTCAGTAACTGATGATTCTTTATGGCTTGCATACCTCAATTTAATATCAGTAGAAAGGAACTAAACCTTTGCCTTCATTCAGCCATTGTGGTCAGTGGGATGACTAATGAAGAAAGATGGTTGCTAGTGTATTTAAATATCACTCACTTTTTTTTCCCTCCTCTCTTTGACCTTTTTTTTAAGTAACAACTGTAAAAGGATGCTTGTATTTGGGATTTTTACCTAGAAGTTTTTTTAGTATTTACATGCCATTGCTAAATGTTCGCTTAAAATATTTGAAACTTTAGCAGCGGATTTCATGCTAATGTCAAAAATTAAATTAATTAAATATGGAAAATTAATTCCAAATATCTAAAATGATTTTACTAAAAATACACAGCACAACAGAGTGGCATCCTGCATGTAATCAACAGGGGAAACATTAATGCTATCAGTCCAGTAGGCATTCATATATTGAAAGCTAATGAAAGAGGTTTGCCTTTTATTCATATTTTGGGCTTCTGACTATGATTATAACTTCATGGAAAATGAAAGACAACTTCTCCTTTATTCAGATGAAATGTACTGCCCTCTTTTTAATACTCAGAATCATTCCACAACAGTTTTTGTGAAAACATTCGAGTGTTAGTAGGTCAGGTGAGGAGTATTTCTTTTCTGAGCATGGTTTTACTCATTCTTTTCCCATTAACACACAAAACAATTGACATTCATTTGAAGTACTTCAGCCAGGCTCTCTACACGCTGTACAACTACTAATATTCACTGCAGAGAGAAAGAAGGAACAAAAACACAGAGCTCAGAGTTTCTCTAAGCCAAAGCATCATTATTCAATGTAGAGACAGGTGACAGAACTTTTACTAAAACAATTGTGTCTATAAACCTTGGGTTGTTTATACATTATCTTAGAAGGGGAAAAGCTGACAGATTTTAAGTCTGCAATAGGCAGTGGCTGGAGAAAAGACATGGACTAGGCAAATAAAAGCTCTATACATCATTTAGTTCCCAAAGTACAAGGTGACTGTTCTAAACCATTAGAATAGAAAACAGCTAGACTAGCCTCCCCACAGCACTTCATTTCTTCTGCAGTGAAGGGTTCATCTGATTTCATTACTGTCTTGCTCAGGATTTCCTGTTCTGCACCAGGGAGAAAAGTTTGGCTTTTCTTTGTGCATGAGTCTGCATGTTCTTTATTGCTCGTGATGCTCATCAACAGATACTTCAGCATCCCGCAGGAAAGCTTTACCTCTCCTCACTCCTAAAACACCAAGCAAGTTAGGGAACAGCATACTGCCATGAAGAGCTTTTCCACATCAGCTCCAGGAGTTAAATTCCCAAGAAAGTGTTTCCAAGGAAATGTATACCTAAATCTATATACTGGTGAACTGGATTCCAGAGGATGACGCTGATGAAAAATGACATAACATAAATGGGCAAGGGTGTCCTATGTCCAGTCTGTTGTGAGTCTCAGCATGTGTCTGAAAATCCACACTTACTGATTGTGGAATCTAGCATCCCTGATTTAACTGTATATTTGAGACAAAGACACAACCTGAAACTGCTTGCTACTTCTACAATTTCCAATGACACCTCTAGACTGAGAAATTTACATCCTTAGCAAAATTTTTAGGTATCTGATCTTATCTAAAAGATTGTAATCACTCCCCAGGTTTCTTGTCATGTCTGGTTCCCTCTAGGCAGAAATCTGCAAGCCAAGATAACAGAGCACTTGTGACCTTTCACTGACATGCTCACCTGCACTTCAGGCGAGGAGGACAGAGTTCTGGGAGGAGATCTGTCAGGTCCTCACCTCAGGATGCAAAGCGTGCGGCAGAGATACAGAGTGAAACAACTTGTGTCATCTTTTACAATAACGGAGTGCTCTTGCTCTGAGAAAGCACTTGAAATGCAAAATATATGGTTGACAGCAACCAGAAGGAGCAGGTGAGTGTGAGAGTGTGCAAGCTGTGTGTGCATGGCTGCAGGAAGCTGTCCTGCACAGAGCAAAGGCTGTGCTCACTCTGCAGTGATGACCCCATGGGGTTGCTGAGGAGATCCTTGGCTAGTGCTCAAGCACTGACAAGGCAGAGGCTGGCACAACGTCACCCTCTTTTTATGGAGAGTGCAACTTTGAGTGAGGTGCCACTGCCTCTTTTCTTTTCAAGCAGGAATGGCTCCTGCAGTCCTTCAAGCATCCCCTGCCTCGCCCTCATCGTCCTGTCCACAGCCCATGGTGCAGAGGGGCTGTGGAGGGGTCAGGCCCCAGCTGGAAGTAATTTAATCCACTGATAGTACAGCTACACATAGTTTATATTTTACAGAGTTGTTTTCAGTCACACTCTGTAACCTAGACTGCCAGACTCATCCCTCCAGTAAGAGGATTCCCCCTGGAAATAGGTCATTGTGAAAACACCCACATATCCATGAAAGGCACACCATTTTCTTTTGGAAAGCTTCATCTTGTCACTAAAACAGTGGTGAAATCCTTATGTCCTCGTAGGTAGGTCAGAGCTGGAAAGTTTGAAGGTGAAAATCTTTAATAAAGGATACCATTGCTGATGTGTAGTAAAATCCGACACTCAGATTATGGTATCTTTTGCTGCTTCCCAAAACAAAGTTTAACAACTCTTATTGAAACTGAAAAAAAAGGTCTAGTAATAAAACTAGCAGTCCAAACAAAGCTAGATGGGAACAAGTAATATTTCTTACTAACAGCTTCTAGATGGCTGACGAAACATTGTGCCACCCAAGCAGACACTAAACCAAATTTCTATCAAACTAACATTAGCAATTAACAAAATAGCCTTTTTGTTTTTCAAGTAAGAGCTACACCAAAGGAAATAATGCAAACTGCATGGGAAGAGTTTAATTAATATCCCTAAACACTATCTTCCCAGAGACCATAGAGACAACAGGCATCTATATTAATTAATTGGGTAAAATTATCTGCTTAGTTAAATGGATGTAATTAAGAGTAATGTCTTGAGGTCTGTCTTTTAAAGTCCTTTTGCTGCTTTACAGAAAATACCTGGGACAAGTTTTCCATTGAAGAGACCAGTAGTGTTTTGACCAAAATGTCTAAGCAAAAAGTTTCCAAGAGATTCAGAATTTAGCTTGCTAATTCTTGTGGACAGAATCCAGTCAATAGCAGGAAAATCTACCTTCAAACAGCTCTGTTAATCAGAACCCACATACAGAGGAAAAAATCAAGTGGAACTTTTTTCAGATAGAGGCTTATTTTAAATGATACCAAAAGTGGTCATGATGGCACTTAAGTCAGAGATTAAAGGAGTGCAAGAAAGCAAAGCAGTGAGAATGCAGAGTTAAGACAGACGGGAAGAACCAAAGAACAAAAATGTAAGGCAGGAGATAGGTATTAAAAAATCTTGCAAGAGAAAGAGAATTGTGTGAAATGTCCTGAGAAAGACTGTGGAGTCAGCATGAGACCCACTAAAATGAGGTGTTCACAGGGGAGCAACTATTCTGGTCAGGAAAGAACTATGTCAGAAGATGAGACTCTTTTCCTGTCAGAAAGATACTTTATTCTACTTGGCATACTCAAATGTTTTCTTCTCCATAAAAAATTCAAAAGTCAAGAAAATCACTTAAGATTTGACAATAAACTGGTAGTTAAGCGACAGCTTTAGATTTATGATTTTGTTTAAATCAAGTCAAATCAGCTCACAGACTTGAATATTTTATCACTGCTCCAGCCGTAGGGATATTGGCTGCTCTGATAAAATTAAACTGATTTGTTTCTCTCAGTTCTGTGCAAGCTGGATTCTGCTTTGTCATATTTGGCTTCTGATAAAACATTACTGGACACCATTCCACCTCAAAATGCTGCCTGTGGCTCAAACCTTTTTTCCCTAAGGAGTGACATAAACCATCCATGAGGTGAAGTATGGACTCATGTAGATTTAGACAGAAGCTAGTGGTTCTGATGACTTTTTAAATTATTGAGCCGGACATGAAGGAAGACCTCATGTGTTCACTCAGTGCCACTGGCACTTGGTACCAATGCTCTCAAGGCTGTACATAAGGTTTCTTGCTGTACCTTTAGAGCATCTGGGAAAACTGAAACTCCTTCCCTTCCTCATTTTTCCCTTCTCCTTCTCCTACTCAAAAAAACCCCAACACTCAAACCCAACTTACCATTACATCCATAAAGAAATTAGTAGCAGGTATCAGTTCTTGAAACTGCTGTCTAAAACATGAGAATTAGTGTTAATGCTACCCTGTCGGTCAGTAACATCTATTTCTGCAGTTTTTAGGCTTCAAGCTCCAAGCAGTTCTTTGATAGAAGGCAGAGGCACATGCACAAGGATTCTAATGATCTTATGTTGAAGCCAACAGCTAGTCTGAAGGCTTCTCAGATCCTAAATTGGAGATGGCTAGCTTTTATTCCAGAGAGAAGCCCGTGAGAAGAAAAATAATTAGTTTCTACCCTTGAAAATGTGGTATTAACAGAAGCAAGAAATCCAAACAATAGAAGAAAAAAACCAGCAACATTTCTGCACCTGGTATTTTTCTGCATTCTTGAACACTTATGCTATAGGTGTCCAATGGTAGTACTTTGTAGTTAATAATAGCCAATGAGTCTACTGTAGTAACTTAGCAGCCAGTGACTGTGTAACACGAATGATAACATACAGAAGTGTATAAAAATAAGCTGCTTTGTTAATAAACGGCTTTTTGGCCCTTAACTGAGGCACTATTTGTGTGTACGTGTGTTGTTCGGCCACCCCAACAGTGACAATCTTACTCTGAACAACAGGACTTGCTGCTGCTCTTTCTCCTCACTAGAAGCAATAAATTGCCCAAGATCAAAAATGTTGATCTGAGCCAAATTTGTGCTCTATTCCAGCTCTTCTCCTAATGGCTAATACTGTGGTCATAGGCACTATGACTTTGTGCAGCTGAGACATCTTCTAGGTGAATGTCAAATCTTGTCTTCATACAAAGCTTCACTGCTTAGCATCAGAAAATAGTAACACAGCTATTGCTTTCTCCACTGTATGCACTCAAAGTCAAAATTCCCTTTGGTGACCTGTGGATTGGAACATGACCCAACACGGGGTACTCTGAATGCTCTAGCTACCCACCTACTTCACAAAAATCTGCCAGCTCCTGACAACTGCTCGCAGAACCCTGTTTAGAGATTCTATACAAATGAAATGATTTATGTTACAATTTACCCAAGATGTTCTCTAATAGAAATATTCTCTTGTTTTCCTTGGAACTCTTTTCACTTTACAGAAAATAATATCTCTTCTATGCTCATCCCTTCCTTTTTCACTGCTTCCACATTTGGATGGCAAACTAATGGCTTGACAACTCAGATATCTCAGGTGCTAGTGTATTTAGTTTTTATGGTTTGAACTCTGTTGACCAAGAAAAATGGCGAAGTTTGCAAAGTCAAATATTCTGTTCAGCTTGTGTAAATTTAATTTGGCTTCCACAATTTCTTAAAATACAGTGATGTATTATCTTTTCTCCCAGAATTCCAGCACACGTATTAGTCGTAAAGATGAGCTTGATCTGAAGTTAAATTATAATGTTGCATTGAAGTAGGTTGTTACTTACAAGATATCTATATCATTTGCAGCAGAAGCTGTAGAGAATGAGAAGGGCAATTATAAGAAAGAGAAGAACTGTTTCACATGGTGTTCTCTGGAAAATTGACTCCCTTCACAGGAATGCTTAGAGCAGAAATAAATCAAGGTATATACATACCTCAAGGACAATGCTGATGGCTAAGGAAGTCCATGAAAAACAAAGTCTTCTGAATAAGCTTTGGATGGTATGCAACAAGTGCAACAAAATTTGAGCAAGGAGGAGAAAAAATATGGAATAGCTGTTTCTTGTGAAGAATCTGTTTTCTTATTCCAATACAACATAGGATGCACTGAGAAACATAGAAAGCAATTAAATAAGATCACATCATTATAAGTATGCACATGGGAATGAAATTACAATTCTACTTCTTCAGCAATTCCACAATTTCTTAATATATGAATACAATTTTGGAAATGCTAGGGTTTTTTTTTTTCAACAATTTCTGTGTGTTATATCCATATATATATCACACACATATATATCAGATTTAATGTTTAATCTTAATGAGATTTAAAGCTACTTAGTAATGTGCTTTGAGCCCTTAGAGTTCACACTTTCCTGTTTCTCTGTGGAAGAGGATGAGCTGAAGCAGAGCACTGAGTGTTAGGCATTATGGAACAGTTGACACCAAAATGGAAAATAATAAGAAAAAAATGTGAGAGCTCTTGCAATAATTAAATAGTATTAGATAAATTTATAGGGAAGTTTAAGAGTTAAAATAAGTGTTGGAATAAATGACTCTGTAAACAAGCATTTTTCTGAGTTAGATTCAAATGAAGGACCACTGGGAATGCTAGTGAAGCCCGTGTTTCAGACATTTGCATGGAAATTTATGAATTGTTGAATAACATTTCAGCTGGATTTCTGAGAGAGGATTACATGACATTTTTTTGTCTGGATCAGCTTAACCTGCTGCTTTATAAAAATATAAGATTAGGATTCTCAGTTAATCTCAATATTTTATCACACTTCTAGATTAATGTTTGTATAATTTTTAATGTGGCAAATTTAATTATTAAAAAATTAGAAAACCAGATGGAATTACAAAACAGCAACAGATTACTTAATTAACTTTTGCCTACTGGGATAAATAGAACATACCATAGAATATATCAAAGCAGACACCAATGAGACACTATACATCCATTAGTATGCAGGAGGTTTTCTCTTCAGATAGCAGTTCTTATCAGACATAAGCATATGCCTATCAATCTTATTAAATAAACCCAGCAACTCCTCATGTTATAATCCAAAGCATGTAACATCATGGCAGAAATCTGAAGAAATATACTATGATGCTCCCTGCAGACCAGTGAAATCTCCAACCAAAGTATGTGAGGTGGACAAAGAATGAAAAAATAATTGCTATTATTTTATGAAGGAGTATAACATATAAGTTAGTCTGCAAATACTAACAAACATCCTTCAGCTACGAAAGAGGGCCTTAAACCAAAAGTAATCAAAATACCAGATTTTAAAATTGTCGTCATATTTGTCTGATTATATTACAAATACTCTGTCAGCTCCATTGCATGACGTATTACATACCTGGGTAAAAATATGAGTGAATCAGATGAACAGCAGACCTGTAAACTCATAATAATATAAATCTTCTTTACTTATATGAAATATCCCTTGAACTTATTGCAGTACTATGTAGAGTTTTGTAAATTTCTTAGTATAATTTGCAAAGATGTGCTCAGAAACAATAATTATTTCAAACAGGATTCCCAAAGCTCTACAATTGCTTCTTTTGGCCAATGAACCCTAGTGGATGACTTCCAAGATTCTCAGAAAAACTGATGATAATTATTGCACACCAGATACGTTCCTAAATGATGTGCACTGATACCTTTTTATTTAATAAAAATGAGTGTCACCATATATATGTGCATACATTTGGTTATTGCTATCAGAATTAACAGCCTGCAATTTAAACCCAGCCTATTAGAAAAAGGGCTCAGCAGACCCACACAAATTGAAATGACTACTTGCCACAGGTTTTTCACTAGGCTTCAAGACAATGTGTTTGTTAGTACCTTCAGATTAATACCAGTTAGTTTTTGAACAGTTTCAATCTCATGCTAGATGATTTAAACCAGATGAAAATAAAAGTGTGTTACCCAAAATAAAAGAATACAGAAAATACAGTATTGTAGTATTTACTGAACAAAATAACAAAAATCATGATTGCTTTCTTTTTTTAACAGCATTAAGTAATCAAATTTAGCCCATACAAGCATCAACAAGAAATGTAAGTAACTGTACTATTAAGGTGGTATCTACAACTTTTTTAAACTGCTCAAAATCCAAACCCACAAATGTCGTATAGCTCACTTTAAAATCATTCAAGTGCCTTGCACAGTATGTAAAAAAATTGATAGTCAATGACTGCTATGGAATGTACATGCAGTACCTGAATTTTAAATTTCAATAGCTCAGGCCCAGATCATCAAAGCATTTAGGTTTCCACTCCTCAGGGAAGCTCTGGGTCTCCAAGTATATTAACACCTTCTGTGAAAGGAGTAATTGTTTTTGATGGTGTGAATTTATAGTGTTGTCTTTCCCTATGCAGGGAGGGAAAGGGTCGACTTTACAGAAAGAATGGTTCCTATAGGCAGAAAGTTTATGGCACTGCAACTACATGAACCACCTTCCCTACACAACATAAAAATATTCTAATATTCAGGATTATTTTACAACTCAGTGGAAATATGCAGTAATGCAATTCATTTCCTTTGTCTGGATGACAAAAATGCAGTCTTAACAGTCACAAGAACCCGCCTTGTGTTAGCTATAAAAAAAAATATATTTATATATATATTTATGCAACTACTATGTGCATTAAACAAAACCACTGTATGAATCAGCAGGGTTCAAAAACACTTGTATCTGAATCTCTGGAAGGGGTGCATTGAGGTCTATGGTGCTTCTCAGTAAGGACTCACAATGAAATGGCAAAGAATAGAAACCCATTTATTTTAAATCTTATTTTTCTTACCCCATTGCCTAAGAAATGGTCCATAAGCTCTCTGGCAGCTAAAAGGATCTGTTGCCTTTACTTCAACCTACTGCTGAGAAATGAAAGATACACCTTAAAACAAACCTGATAATTCACTTTTTAGTGAACACTGAAACTGAAAATCAGCCCAACGTCATTGTGAACTCCCATGAAATAATTTCACCATCGTGAAAATTCTCTGTTGTCTTCAGTTCTTACCAATCTGTATATCATGAGTTGTTTAGCAGGCTAGTAATCAGCAATGTACAAGAAACATTGTATTACTCCTGGAAAGCATTTACATTGTGACTCACTCAGTTAGGTTGGTAGGTTAATTTAGAACTGAAAAGTGTGTGTATTTCACATCTGCTTATATAAATGTTGAAAAAAATCCTTTTTTTTTCCTTCTTTACCTGTCTTAAGATACTTTTTCTCAATCACCTGTGAACACTGATCAGTGCCCTTTGCACCAAAATGGTACAGATTTTTCCCTCAGTTTTTGAGATAACAGAGAAGAAGACTTGAACCAAAGGGCGATACCCTTGCGCACCAAAGCTTTATTATATTTCTGATTACTGTGCATCCCCATACCTAAAGCAAATAACATGGCACTTGTGCCATAGTTCTGATACTGTAGGTGTCCACTGACAAGTGCTCTACATGAACCATTGTGTCTCAGTCCACTAACAAAAACTTATGTGCAGTAGTAATCTGGTATCTTAGATAGTTTTTCTTCTTGGACAAAGTTTATCCAGAATCTTCTTTCTACCAGGCTACAGCAGTTTAGGGCTCCTTTTCTTTAAAGAGAGGCAAAATAAATGTCTTACACCTGTAGGCCAGTACTGGTGTTCTGTCCCAGAAATTTTAGCACTGCTCTGATACGATGAACCCTTCTTTTTCTCCAACTGGTTCCACCTCAGCATAGGCAGGATGTCCAGATCCTCTTCTGAATTTCATTGCTGGCCATCTGCTTGGACGTCGCTACAACAGCAACAACAAAACTTTCAGAATATGAAGGGTTCTACAATAAATTGTAAATAAAAAGATCTAAAAATATCCTGCAATTTTGACTTCTCATACTAAACCCCACTCCCTGTAGTTGTTACAGGAATAGAAAAGCACAGTTCAGCAGCAGCAAAAGTCAGAGGAATTAATTCCTCTTTTTAAATTTGTGAGTGATGACTGTTCTCAAAGATGTAGATAATTACCACTGCTCTTAGCAATGAAGAGGATGAAATAGCTCCTGTCTAAAATGGTTGATTATCAGATTTGTCACATAAAGAACTGATGACCCACTAACCTCTAGAGGATCTGTCCAATGCTCTTCCTTCCTAGTTTTGCATAGGAATTTGTTAACATACTCCATGCCAGGGGAAAATAAGTGGCAGATTTGACAGAAACTTTAATTTAAAAAATTATTTAGGATAAAATTCTGGCATGCTCATGCAGGCATCTCAAAATAACGACCTTCTATTTCAAGTGCCGTAATTTCTACTTGAGTAGTTTACTTTGATGGTTCAGATAGAAGCAACATTTTTATTTAAACTCTTAAGAGCTTTGGGTACAAGAGCCTGTCAGAGACTGAAATAGTTCATGCCTCAAACATTGATATAAAGTTTTGCTCATTATAAACTCAACCAAAGAAGCCTCCCTGAAGACTGGGACTTTGAGCTGAAAGTCAAACTAATTAGATAAAGGGAAACCTATTGTGCAATCATCTCAGGCTGAGGGAAAGGTATGCATCCACAAAAGGCCAAAGCCACCAGCTGCAGCTGAGTTTGGGGTGGGGACAGAGCACAGCTCACAGGAGCCAGGTTTACACGGACGACCCCCAACCGAGAGCGGGGAGGAGGTTTTGGGTACGTGGTGTAACCTCTGGTCAGAGGCACTGAACACCCATCCTCCCTTACACAAACGGGCCCAGCTGTGGCACCCCCAACCCCACAGGCCACATCCACGGGACTCTCGCGTGAGACGCTTTGTGCCACAGGACTGCACGCGGTGCAACAGATCCAGAGTCTGCTGTAGGAGACTGCCCCCCATCCCCCAGGGGGACGTGCCTGGACATTGCTACCTGGCTCGAGGGTATATTAACCCATGGGATTCTACACTTCTCGGGGGCCAAGAAGACCAGCTGGAGAGGATCAAGAGAGGATCTTTGGGCCCCACAGAGTGGTGATATTTTCCTTATTCTGTCCCTGTCACTCTCTTTCTCTCTCCCCTACCTATTTTCTACTTCTTTCTTTCTTTATTTCTCTCTCTCCTTTTTTTTTTCTCTTTCTCTCATATTTACTATACAATAAAACCCATATTATTGTTACTGGCATATGGTCTCGTTTGCACCTTAATTCGGGCAGAGGAATTTCCAAAGAGCCTTAGTAATAATTGGACCATAACAGAGCCTTAGGAAGTCCTAACCAATTTCCGCTAAGATCTTGGGTGCCTGCTTTCAAAACAGCTAAAACCAGAAAATAAACAGTTATTTTCTAGGGAAGATAAAACAATTCCTGTATTATTATGATATCTCTAGGGAGGGAAAGTGTTTTAAACAATCTGTCTTTGCAAACAAATTAATGTCAGGTAAGGTTCAGATTTTGGGTGACTACTCTGAGATTATGTCAAAGGGAATAGCTTTCAGGAAAATAGGGAAACTCCTTCACAGAGTCAGTGAGAAGAAAAAGCTTTTCTGAAAAGACTATTCCCTATTGAAATTTTTTTTCTGCCAAATATACTGATTTATTTTTCTTTACTGACAAGAGTTACAATCTGCTTGGAAGGAGGGCTAGAAGACACAGCAACTTATATAGAAACTTTTCAGGAAAATGAGAGGATAATCAATGAAAATAAGTTACAGCCTGTATTTTCATTGACAGCTCAAAAGCTAAATAATTTTACTTTATGATGTTTCTTCTGAATATAAACACTGCATTTGATTTTCTGTCCCCGTAATACCCCATTTTTATTTCCTTTCAACCACAAAGGATATTTCATGCTGCTGAGGGGTGGTGTTGGTGACCACAGCACAGCCACAGCCACAATGTTTTGCTGGGACTCATGGTGCTGCTGGGCAGGAGTCACCAAAGAAATCTTGGGGTGCCACTGAATCTTGTTCCCAACAAACCACAGAGCTGACTGCAGGTACAGCACAAAGACTTCCTCAGTGATCATTGTTGGGAAGATACCACATAAAAAGAAACTGCTTCTTTTTCTTCCTTTGCAGGATCAGGTTACTTTTGAGGCATTCAGAGTTAAATTCTGTTTGGCAGGTAATTTAAAATCCCACACCTTTTAGTGCAGCACCTTCCTACAAAGTAGGAAGGCAGAACATTGTCTTCTTTAATGGATGTCTCTTCCTAACAAGAAAACTTAGTCTATTCAAACTTTGGAGAGTTTTTTCTACCCAAGCTTGATTCTGTGTGTTTTCAAAATTAAGAAGGACAGTTTGGTTACTGCTAAAGAAAAAGGGTCATATTCTGTTCTCAGGCTCACTAAAGTAAATCAAGAATAATGCAATTAAACCTAAGGGGTTTACATCAGATTTACACTGGTACAAATGAGAATGGAATTTGACAGAGAGGTCGCTAATGAAAAGGGAAAATGAAAAACAAAAGGAAAACCAGCAAGAAAAAATAACTAGAAACTGTCAAATGGCGACATGTAAGGATGAGCTAGGTTTTAATATACTAAGGTGCTCTCTAATTTCATTTTAAGATGTACCTATGATTGGTTACTACTTCCTAGCTACACTGATGATAGATACTAAATTTACCATTTTGTGCTACTTTTTTTAATTGGCCTTTCCAGATGATTAGTTATGGAACAGATGCATATAAGCTTTAATGATACAAAGCCATAAACCACAAATATGAGCTGTTTTTCCAGAAATAAAGCTATAGACTTGAAGGTCATTTCCTAATATTGCAGTTACAAATTTTTCTGTTTCTTGTCATGTCTGAGGTGAGATTTTCCCTTTATAGTGATTGTTTAATTTCAGCTTTATGTACATGCGAGTGGTTGACAGTTTTAAAAGAGAGCACTGACAAACCAGCAATTCATTGCCTTATGTAACCCCTCGAAAGCTGTAAAAATATTTCAGCTTTAATTGAAAAAACCAAATGTAACTTGATAGATATTGAGAGGTACAAAGTTCCTCCAGTTACTGAAGCAGCTCAGGAAATACCTAATGCGTTCCTCCTCTTTGTTCTCTGTGAAGACTAATAAGAAAACAGAAAAAAACCCTACCCCCAAACAAACAAACCAAACAAAATGCACCAAAAAACCCCACCAAATCCAAATGCAACTGGAAGAAAGCAAGCTGGGTATTTAATTAACTATTTCCCAATTTTAGCAGGAAAAAATATGTTTCTTCCTCTGGAATTAGAATACTTAAAGGAAATCCTCTGATCTGTGGCTGGAGAATTCTAACTCCTGCTTCCTTTCAGTGTATTACAAAGCAGGAAAACAGGACTAGTATTTTTTCATGGGACTGAAGCATCCTTGAGTTCACTATTTTAAACAATGAAGCTGAGAGGAAAGCACTTGTGACCCAACACGACCAGGATGCAGAAGAAACATATTGAGATGAAGGAAAATAATTTATGATACACATTTAAAAAGATAGTTCCTATTCAAGATCAGGAAGATAAATGGAAAAAAAAATCTAGCAGTTGGATAATCCATGGAAAGTGAGGTCTACATTTCATGTTTCCTACATTATGTCTCTCTACACCATCGCTGGTGGCTGTGCAGGATGTTAGACTTCCTGCGGCAATACAAAGACTAAAATAAGTATATTTACATCCATCTTGCAGTAGAGGCAGAATTTACACCATTTGTCTTACTTCTGAGGGAAAAACAGAGGGGGTTCCACCTATTAAAATTAAAGAGTAGAAACTGGGGTAATTTCTCACTCTTGTTTCATGGAAAGGTCTCCAAGTGTATTCTTCTTTTGACCAGTTTCTTCTTTTGTCAGCTTTCAACAACAGGGAATTTTGAGCCTTAGAGGGCCTCCTTTATCCATGAAAATCATATGATGTCATTTAGACACTTTAAAAAAAGGTTTGATACATATCTGAGTGCAGTCAATTGAATATAGTCTAAATGATCTGAACATGGTTTCCAGTGTTTCAGTCTATGATTTTTTTAAGGTTGCTAGCTGTAGACCATCTCATTTCCTGTTGAACAGTAACCAGTATTACAAGATCAGTTACAGGAGGATGGACAGTTTTATAAAGTTGTGTTGAAATACTGGTATCTGAAGATTGATGCCCTGCTCCTGAGAGTTTTTGATGTTGACATTATCACTAAAACTTAACACTTTTCATCTGAGATGATAATTCATCAAAAGCAATTGTAATAATGTATATTTTTTTAGCTGCAGCAATTATAAGCTCTTACATTTCCTTTCGTAGATCTGCATGAAGACAAGTTTCTACAAGTAATGGACAGAAGGAACATGGCAATAGGTGTTACATATTTGACATTCTTACATCCTAGCCTCTATTATCCCCATCTCATCCTAATTCTATCCTTCCCTGAGTACACAAAAATGGAATGAGAACAATTCTGTACAGCTCTGCAATGTCAGAAGAGCAGTGAAGGGAAACAGTAATGAAATATCTGCCCCTCTGTCATGCCCACAACCCTGCCACACACATTTTGTTCTGAAAGATTTCTAAAACACTGTCAAAAGTTTCTTTGTATATTTCAACCAGCATAAAATCCCAGAGTGCTTGTGCATGGATCGGGTCTTCATTCCTCTTCAGCAGTAAACTTGAACAGTGGGTTTCATCAAGACATGTGCACACCCTTTTTTAAAACCAAATTTTCATGAGTATAAATACTTGACTTAGCATGAGAAGGTCAATCTTTCAAAGTCTTGACTCCCCAGAGCTCCCTAGTAAACTTGATTTCCACTAAACTACACAAAAGCTGAAGTTATTGAGCACATTTTAGACTGAATGCTCTGGCACAACTTTGTCTCCTCTATTGATTTTTTTCTATATTTCAATCTTTCAAACTTCCAGAGGACTGGTTCACTGTTTTTACTGAAGGGCTGCACCTTGCATTTCCACTGATGTCAATTTCTTTGTCTAATGCAGGAATATAAATACATTTAAATCTATTTAAAAGCTCTACTCTTTAACCACACTTTGTCAAGAAGGCCTGTTTAACTCTGATATGGAAATTTTCAAATATGGAGCTATCCAAATTCTGGATTTATTGTCAAAACTTCAGAAAAACTATTATGACGTACAAAAAGATATTAAGAAAAGGGGAACAAAACTATATTTAGCAAGTCTTACTAAATGACTAAATGACTAATTAACAGAATGTTAATCTGATACTATTCAAGACCCATTAGTCTAAGTACTTGTCCAGTGTTAACCTACTTTAGTAGTCTGGCCTTTGGTTTCTCGCGAGAAGTAAAGATCTTTCTGTTACCAATTACCTTGCCCATAACATGTATTTTTGTGCTCAAAGTTACCTGAAATTTGTGCATCATTTTTAATCTCTTCCAGAAACACCCAAATTATTTGGCAAATCCCAGTCAGAAGTGGATGAGGCTACAAAAATCTGAAACCATACTTCTGGTATATATTTCTAGGAGTAAGAAAAGATCAAATGCCTGGCAGCATGTTAAACTCTTATTTTGAAGAAATTGTTCTCAAAAAAGGATTGCTTCAGACTTAAGATTAATTAGAATCATTTACTGGCTTCATTTATTTTTCTTTTCTTGCTAGAAGTACTTATTTAAAGTATATTTTTGTGATTTAAACCATCTTTCTACAACGGTTTCTTCAGTCTTACATTCATCTGAGGAGCTGGCTGCTGAAGGATGAGAAACAGAATGCCTCCTTCCTCTACACCTTTGACTTTTATTGTCAGTGTTGATTATTTATTTTAGTGCTTCTCCCCTGTGGTTGATTTAGATTTCCCTTGCTGAACTGCTGGTTCCTGCTGAGCTGGATAAGCTTTGGAAAAAATAACTTAACTATCAGTAGTAGGCAATGACAGTGAGATCAATGACAATACTCCAAATGCCAGGATACTGCAGGACTTTGAAAGAAGAGAAAAATGATACCCGTTCTCTTCTTTTTAATCATCATCTTCATGAAATGCAATTCAGCCTGAACTTTTGGACAAAAACTAATTGATGACCATGTGAAGCCCATTTCAAACTAAAAACATAATCCCCTGTAAAAAACAATGGGCCATATCCCAGAAGAAAACAGCAGAGCTGTGTGAGCTCCATCAGCTGGCTTAGACAGCTGAGGATCTAATTATTTTTACAAAAACCCTTCTTTTTTTTCCAATCTGTCTCCTATTTACTCCTCATTTGTTTGAAGACATACACTGCATTTCTGACATTAATGCAGAAACCTGGAAATGGTGTATGGAAAACATGGCTGGATGTTAAATCTGGCTCTTATTTGTGATGTGCTGTTATAAGTAGAGAAGTATAATGGTGAGCCAGAAATGTCCAATAATTTCCTGAGCTCTGAAACATCAAGAACTGTCTCCAGCACTTTAAACTATTTTCTCATATTATTTCCTTCCTCTAAGCAGACAGGGGATGAGCAGAAGATCAAAATCTGAAGAAAATCTACTGCTAGATGTGTGTGCCAGTGAATGTTTCCATACACCAAAATACAATTCCCTATACAGCCCATCATCAAAAAAATCACCTAATAATTAGAGCTTTCTCAGACCACCCAGGTAGGGCTCAGTATTCAGAAATCATCCTCAGTTCATCCTAATAGTCTATATGCTGTCAGATTTAAGTGAGGCAGAGTTAAATTGTAAGAATGCAGATCCTTTCTTGCTAGTTGGTCTTTATGCTAAAAAACAGTCCCAGCCTTATTTAATGTACTAGCAAAGATATAATTTAAACCGAGAGGAGTCAAGGTGCATCCTCCAGGCTCTGATCACACACTATTATTTATTTGCTGAAGATCCGCAGCTGTTTGTTTCGTCCTCCCTCCCTGTCTTTTTCCTGAAGGTCACTCCCTGGCTAGATACCACCAGTTCAACTCTCTGTGTGGCCATTTAAACAGATTCCTGAAATTATTCATCTTAAACATCCAAGATGAAGTGAAACAAACAACTAAAAAAGGTATAGGTATGTGCATATGTGTGATGTGTGTGTGTAAGTGTACATGTATGATTCTAAGCAGCTGAACCAGCAAAATAAGGCTCTGGAATACCTCCAAGGTGGATGGGAACAGGAAGGCAAAAGCTGTGACCTTCAAAATAGGATCTCAACTCAAAAGAATATAAATTTTTAATCACAAACACTCACACTGCTCTTCAGTGTGGGACATATTATCATACTATTAATACATACACAGACACTAATACACAAACTCTGAATTAATTCATATTCTTACAGCTTCAGAGTCCATATATGTTAATAAGTTTTGTACCTATAAGCTGAGTACAAGAGAAAGGCTCTTTTGCCTGAGGTTAAGAAGTCCTAATTTGTAATGTCAGTTTAGACTCCTTAAAATCTCTTACCCCCAGAGAATCGCCAAAGTAAAATTTATTCAGCTGTTGTCAAGCCTCCCATAATCATGACTGGCAATAGTATCATTGTGTCCATCTGGGAAGAGACATCCCAATGTCTCACTCCTTATGTTTATATAACAGAATCACAGAATATGCTGAGTTAGAAGGGACCCACAAGGACCTTTGAGTCCAACTCCCAGCCCTGCACAGCATCATTCCCAAGAGTCACTCCATGTGCCTGTGAGTATTGTCCAAATGCACCTTGAACTCTGTCAGGCTTGGTGCTGTGACCACTTCCCTGAGGAGCTGTTCCAGTGCCCAACCACCCTCTGGGTGAAAAACCTTTTCCAACCTAAACCTCCCCTGGCACAACCTCATGCCATTCCCTCAGGTCCTGTCACTGGTCACCACAGAAAGGAGATCAGTGCCTGACCCTTCTCTTCCCCTCATGAGGAAGTTTTAGACTCCAAAGACACCTCCCCTCAGTCTCCTCTTCTCCAGGCTGAACAGACCAAGCAACCTCAGCCACCATCTTTGTTGCCCTCCTTTGGATGCTCTCCAATAGTTTAGTACCTTTCTTATATTGTGGCACCCAAAACTGCCCCCAGCACTCGAGGTGAGGCTGCCCCAGTGCAGAGCAGATCGGGACAATCCCCTCCCTTGCCCAGCTGGCAATGCTGTGCCTGATGCACCCCAGGACACGCTTGGCCCTCCTGGCTGCCAGGGCACTGCTGGATCATGTTCAACTTGCAATGGATCAGGTAACCCAGGTCCCTTTCCACAGGGCTGCTCTCCAGCCTCTCATTCCCCAGTCTGTCCGTACATCCAGGGTTCCACCATACGAGGAGCAGAATCCACCACTTTCCCTTGTTGAACTTCATTTTCAACATCTTCTGGTGATTTCCCAGCCCTTTGATTTGCTGAGGTCTCTGCAGGGCCCCCCTGCCTTCGAGGGAGTCAACAGCTCCTGCCAGTTTTGTATCATCTGTGAACTTGCTTAGTGTCCCTTCCAGTCCTGGGACCAAGTCACTGATGAAGCTGTTGAAGAGCAGAGGGCTGAGGCTGGAGCCCTGTGGAACCCCACTCGGGACAGGTCCCCAGTCTGATGTCACCCCATTCACTGTAACCCTTTGTGCCCAACCCCTGAGCCAGCTGCTCACCCACCACATGATGTGTTTATCCAGCTGTGAGCTGGACATCTTGTGCACAAGGACACTGTGAGAGACAGCATGGAAAGCTTTACTGAAATCCAAAAATCTCATTACATCAACTGTCTCTCCTTGATCAGCCAGCTGGGTTACCTTGTCATAAAAGAAAATCAGGTTTGATAAGCAGGACTTTCCCCTCATGAAGCCATGCTGGCTGTGATCAGTAACTGTTATCTTTCAGGTGTTTTTCAACACCTCCCAGAGTAATCTTCTCCATAACTTGATCAGGCACTGAAGTGAGACTGACAGGCCTGTAGTTTACAGGGTCCTCCTTCTTGCCCTTCTTGAAAGTTGAGACAGCGTACACCAGTTTCCAGTCAGCTGGGACTTCTCCGGATTCCCAAGACCGCTCAAAAATTATCGAGAGAGGTTCTGTGATGACATCATCCAGCTCTTTGAGGATTCCTGGATGAATCCCACCAGGCCCCATAGATTTGTAAGGATCCAGCTGGAGCAGCAGCAGATCCTGCACAGTTTCAGGGTTGACTGGGAGCTGATCATTCTCACAGTCATGGTCCTCCAGCTCAGGGCACCCTTGGTCCATCATCCTTGTTGAAGACAGAGGCAAAGAATGTGCTAAACACCTCTGCCTGGTCTCTGTCCCTGTTTGTGAGGAGACCATCCTCATCCTGTAATGGGACAATGTTGTAATAATTTGAAAAAAACTCATTTTATTGTCCCCTGCAGTCCTGGCTGGCTTCAACTCCAGCTGAGCTTTGGCCACATTAATTTTCTCCCTACAGTGGCCAACAGCAGCTCCGTGTTTTTCCAGTGTCACCTGACCTTGCTTCCACTGGGCATACACCTTCCTTTTTTGCCTTATTTCCAAGAGAAGATTCCTGTTCAGCCAAGATGGCCTTCTGCCTTGTCTGCTTGACTTTCAACATTTGGGAATTGCCTGCTCTTGAGCTCTTAGGAGGTGATTAAATAGTGACCAGCACTGCTGGACCCCAGCATCTGCAAAAACTTTTTCCATGGGGATCTTACTCACTAACTCTCTGAGCAGCCTGAGGTCTGCTCTCCTCAGGTCCAGAGTTGAGATTTTGGCACTTTTCCTTCTGTCAACAGAGATTTTAAACTCAATCACTTTGGGGTCACTGTGGCCAAGATGGCTGACAATCTCTACTCGCTCACAAGATCCATTTTTCTGGCAATTAGGAGATCAAGGAGAGCATCTTTACAAGCTGTGTCCCTTAGGACCTGTTCCATAAAGGTGCCATCCAGGTTTTTTATGAATCTTCTGGCCGGGGTTGTACCAGCTGTGTGATGCTCCCAGTTAATTTCTGGCAAGTTGAAGTCTCCTGTAAGGACCAGGGCAGTTGACTTGGAAGAGTCCCTCAGTTCCTCAAAGAATAATTCATCACTGTCCTGGCCAGGAGGTCTGTAATAGACTCCCATGATGGCATCTGCATTATTTGCTTGTCCCTTGATTCTTATCCAGAGGCTCTCAACTGTGCCATTGCCAGCTGTGAGCTCCATACATTCTACCCCTTCTATCACACACAGTGCCACCCTTCCACCTCTCCTGCCGTGCCTGTCCCTCCTGAAGAGCCTGTAACCATCCAACTCTTTTTCCATCCTGTGCACTCCAGGCACAGGACTCATCCCACCAGGTTTCACTTCTCAGCTGTGGCCAGATCATACTGCCTTTGATCTCCAATGGCAGAGCACTGTGATGATAGCTGAGGTAAATTTCAAGCCTTGAACAGACTTTGGATCACAATATAAGGAAGGAAGGCAAGAAAAACACAAGTGAAAACTTCTCATGTCACGTGTAACTCCTCTGTCCACAGATAACTGGATGCAAACATGCAAAGGACAACTGAATACAAAGTAGTTGGACTTATACCTTGGTTTTCAATTTGCTAAATATTCCCTTGACATTAATTGCTCTCAGTGCCCAAGTGCAAATACATATGTAAATAATTAGGGGTTAAAAATACAGGAAAAAGAAAGAACATGAGGGAAAAGAAAGGAAGAATTAAAATACAAAACTAAAGCTGCAATTTGGGCCACAATTCATTGAAATCTGAGCAAATCCATCTGACTCAGCTGGGAACTTCTTTAGTCCTCTTTACATTGAGCTCCAGACATCTAGATCACATGTGCTATGTGGAGCATCACAGGTATGCAATCCATGACATTCAGGACATTGCAATTTGCTTCTTGGCCATTAAACCTTGCATCCTGAATACAAATATACTATATAGGTCAGTAAATCAATCACTTTTTAATTGTACTATAGCTAGTGTGTAGTTACATACGTTATAGCTAGATTTCTGACATAAACTTTGTTGAGAATGTCATGGAGAGCATTATTTGACAGGTATCCTACTTTACAAAAATCAGTCCAAATCAGCTCAAAGTATACTCAAGAGATACAGGATTCCTCAAGGTAAGAGTATGTAATATGATTAACGAGAGGAAGCCATTGGCAACTAAATAATATTTAATGGAGAGGAAATACTGCAAGGTTAACGATAAGTAAGTAGAAAACCAAGGCATGCAACATCTCTTCTGTCACTCTGCAAGCTAATCTTTAGTCAATATTTACTCTTAGCTCTTAGGAAGAGCCTGCATTCATTGGAACTTTGACTTAAGCTCCCCTGAGTTTAACAGCTGATAATTCATTCTGTCTTTGGGCCACCACAGAAGTGTCCAACCTAAACAATGAAACACATGTTGAATAGTGTGGAGGCTAGAAAAAACAGGAAAACAGTGCATTTGATTTGAATCTTCCACACACTTAATAAAAAGTGGAACTTTTTTGAAAATGTGTTGAACTGTTTGGACGGTATTGTTTTAAAATTGCACACTACCGTAGGCAAATTGAATAGCACTGGCATTTAAGACTTCTCAAACTCTTTGTTCAAAATAGCTATTTTTATTCCAGGTGGGGCTGCACATACGTGTTCTGCTCAATAGGTATGAACAAAAACCCCTAGGGAAGCATTTTCTTCAGATTTAAAGGGTAAAAAAGTAATAGAATGATATTGTAAGACAAGAGCTTTTGTAATAAATGGTATTTTCCTTAGCTTGTGTGTATTGCTTATTTAAATGAACTAGTGCACTCAGGGTATCATTTAATGGTGTTCAGAGGTGCCACAAGAGATTGCCTTTATCAGTGGCAGGGTAAACAGCAAAGTGTGGGTGTATTTATTCTTATCTGGGAGAGCTCACTTCATGACAAACATGAGCTGAGTTGAGATGAGTTATGTGAGAACCTGAGTGAGGAGGTAAGTGAATATTGGGTGATATCTACAGAGAACACAAGGAAGAAAGAGACTTAAAGCCTCAGATACAGGATCAGTTTATTATACTGTTCTTTATTCAGTAACAAGTCATGATTCTAAAAAAAAACAACTAAAAATTCCTTACACAGCCCTTAACCTAAAAAACCCAACAAAATCTGATTGAAAATGACATTTTACCTACCAAATCATGATATTATCTTAGATGCAAAAGGAAGTTTCTCTATTAATTATATTAGAGTTTTGAATGAATGTTATGTTTAACATCTATATGATGCCTCCATGAAGTAACTTCTTTAAAAGTAAACACAAATGCACCAGGTTCCTGTTCCTTCTTTTGATCAGCCTTAGAGTTATATTAATTACTAATCATAGATAAACTGATGCAGATCTTGATTTGGCTTGAAGACTTGATGGCAGACCATAGTGTACTTGTAATTTCTAGACAACTGCAGAAGGGAGCTGCCTGTCCATCTGTCACATCTTGTTTTAACTGTGCAATGTGCTTATTAATCAAGAGACTCATGGAAAACAGTATTATTTTCTGAAATATTTATGTGCTTGTCCTCATTTCATGACCAAGCCCATGGCAATCCTCTTGAGCTCTTTCCCTAGAATGGTAACATCAGATCCATATTTCTTTCATTTCCCATAAATAATGCAGCTTGTCTCCTGCGGTATGTGGGCTATCATGTTATCTATAACAGTTTACTCAAATATTTTTCAATTGCATAAATGCAATAAAGAATGATTTCTTGTAACACTGGCCTATTTATACGAGTTTTGCCTGATTATTTTTTTTTGTACTTCATTTGCAAAAGGCAAGTTTGAGAAGATATTGTCTTTGCATTGGAAATGTGTAAATCCTATAGATCAGATAAATATAAGAATAATACATTCTACTTATTATTTTTTTAATTGATCGAACAACTTTCTTCTTTGAAAATTAAATTATTAAATTTATTAAAAGCAATTTAATTTCCAGAATGGATTATCTTGTTCTGTGCTAGGCTTATGATATCAAAAATGGTTTTAAAGTTTTGAAATTTGTGTAAGTGTTCTGAAATACAGTCATCCCCTATTCCATCCCTTGTGATTTTCCCACTACCTCAGTGTTTGTATAACTTACAGGGAAAGGACACCCCTTCATGACTAGTACTTTTTAAAATTCTTGCTAATGCTGATTCTTCACAAGTGCCCCAATTATCCTAGTGACCAATAGAGAATGTAGGTTATACCCTGTTTTGCATAAATTTTATTTTGACTGATTTCTCCTTTATTTTATACAGAAAGCTTATTTTTTTATTTATTCTAAATGACTACATTGCTTGCTAAAAGACATTTTAGCTTAATAGATTAACAGATTGATTAATGGTACCTAAAGATTAAATGCAGTGGAATGAGTTTAACAACACTGATTAAGGAAGGCACCTCTATTTGCATGATGACTATGATATCAATGAAAGAAATAAATTAACATGCCCTTACTACACTTAGAACAAAAATAAATAAATAAATATGTATTGTAATTTGGTATTCTTCTCTTCTTCTTAAAAAGTGGTGTTGCAATTTACTTAGCCTTTTCCATCACATCATGACAGATAAGAAACTTGTTTTTACTAGAGTGAAAGAATAGAAATTCAATCTGTGTGAATTTAATCTGTCTGTGGAAAAAAGAAAGGGACGAAACCTTCTCTTTCATGCAAGGACTTCAGTAGAATTTTGTTTGTCTACCTCAATAGTGAACTGGCTTGAGATGTTGCATAAACATGAGAGAAAACTATGTGTTATTATATGGATTCTGTTCCCTGATGGCTAACACAATTACCAGAGCAGGAATACTGATAAACAATTCATTTTGATTTCTGTCACTACTGTTATATATAAGAAGAATATTTATTATAATGTGATGTTAAAGATGAATCATTCCATTCATGTTCATGTCTCACTTCAATTCTCATTGCTGTCACTAATAATAAATGTCTACATCTTCCTAGCCCAGGCTTTTACCTAAGCAATCCCTAAGGTTTATCCCTAGCGACACTTCCAGTGGTTTTGCACCTTCACTGTTGTCCAGTAGTAAGTGTCTGAGCTCTTAATAGTAACGGAGTACTACAAGTGGGGGTTATGAACAGTCATCCATTTCTTTCATGTTCAGCAAATCTATACTTATCACAAGGCAGAGGAATGTTGGTGAGTTGAAAAAGAAACCATGAGGAGGTGTAGGTACTCATGGGTTTTTGTAGACTCAAATGCCTATGGAGAATTTTCCTTTCTCATATTTTCGTCTACAGTGGAGCTGAACAGACTAAATGTCAGCATCTGCAATGTAGGTATCTGCACCTAAGGTAGCAATCGGTATTTGAGGGAGAAAAATGTCAATTTATCTAATCTTAAAGGGGATGTCTCAAATAGGTCGGATGAATCATGGTCTAAAAGAGTCAGTTGCTCTCTACACTAATAGAAAGAGCAGAAGAAATGATAGATGCTAAAAATTAGGTGAAAATAATTTTTTCCATACTCTGACACAAATTGTTAAAAGATTCCTTTAAATGATGTAAGGAACAGCTAATACAAGTTTCAAGCTAAAAACTTACTATAAGTCAGCTCTCCTGTAGAATTAAGAATGAATACTTTTTTCTTCCCCCCCTCCCAGGAAAATTATAGAAAAACTGTATGTCCTGAAATAAAATGACAGTGCACAGGAAAGGTAATGAAAAATGCTGTTGTGAGGAAAATGAAGGACAGGAAAGAGAAGTGGTATGGCATCTGACATATATCTCCTAGATATATGTCCTGTCTAAAAGCAAAAAAATTAATAGCAATGGTAGTTAAAGGAGGTGAGTGATAAACATGCTAAGAACAAACCAAGGTCCATTTCTTCAAAGATTACACTATGAACACAAAGATACTTTCTGATTTAGTTAAGAAAGATCTATTTTGGAGACCCCCAACACTGTAGACAAGAGACAGGACTAGTGACACAACATGTTACTCTTGTCTTACCTCTATAAAGAAGAGACTAGCTGCTGACGTTGGATGATGATACATGTAGGCAGTCACGAGGATGGCTGCAGCCACGATGAGGACCAGGACCAGAATGCCGACAATTAAGCCGGCATGAAGTGTTCCACCTTTCTTCTCCGCCGCGCTGTCATCTGTGGAAGCTGCACAAAGAGCACACTTCTTAGCACAGTAACTTATGCCTTACCAGTAACTTATTCCATTACACAGATGGCAACTGAGCATTTGCTTCTTCTGTGTTACATATACCTCATTTTCTACAGCCCAAGCTGGAAAAAGATATTAGATGTCTCTTTTCCATAACCAGGTACTCTCATAATCTTAATGAAAAGACTTTCAAATGTTTTACTGATTTTAATTCAATAAATAATATTAACATCCTTTCTTTTGAAAGTAAAATGGACAGTCTAAAGTTCCTAATTACTTTCATAATAAATTTTGCTTTGGTTTTCTTATAAAATTATTGCAATTGTCCCACAGACAAAAAGCACTATTTGAATACATTTTGAGCATTTTATTTTTCTTTAAATATTCCAGTTGAGACATGCCACAAACCCTTTTGAGGTCTAGTTATTAAACACATTTTGAATGCCTTTTCATTATCTTGTAGAAGAGTTTGGAACCACTCTTTGCAACTGAATCAGACAGCCAGAAGGGCAACAGATGGACGCAAATGACCCTGAAATATTTTGATCTTGGTCTGAATGGAACACTCATCATACCAAAGCATTATAGAAGATCATCCATTTACTAAATACCAAGAGGCATCTCATGCTATACTCCTGTCAGGATAAAAGAGCGCTGTCTCTGTCACACAAGCAACTTGTCAGCAGTGCTTCCAAATAAGTGGCTGAAAGTCTTTCAACAACACTGTAACTTTTGGGAGAAAAGTTCTTAATATATCAACCAACACCTGTAGAACTGCTTGTTCTTCATCATGCTCTTACAAAAAAGAATTACTGGTCTGCCCACTTCTGCAGGCAAAAGAGCCATTCAGAAGTCCTAGGTTTAAGAAACACCAGTAGAGCATTGGTAACTTAACTTCACAAACTTCTATCATTCTCCTAAAGGTTCTTCAACCAGAGGGTGGCTGAGCACCCCAGGGCAGTGGTCACAGCAGCAGGCCTGACAGAGCTCAAGAGGCATTTGGACAATGCTCTTGGGCACATGGCGTGACCCTTGGGGATGGTTCTGTGCACGGCCAGGACTTGGACTCGATGGTCTTTGTGGGTCCCTTCCAATTCGTCTTATTCTGTGAGTCTGTGTGATATTCCCACTGCTTTCTGCTTTCCTGGAAATCCTTCTAATCACTTTCATGCCTTACTCCCTATGACACCTGTCTCTGGTCTTGTTTATGAGAAATTTTCTTTCAGTTCCACTTGTAAATTTCCTCTCACCACGCTAGTTTGGCAAGCTGACTATAATGAAAAACATTGATACCTGCAGTCATCCTTTTTGCTGTGCCATCCCTTTGAACTACTTGTTTGGTTGTCTTAGAGTGCTATGTTCTGCGTGGTCAGGAACTCCCTTTTATTTGTTCTTTGAAGACAGACATTGGGTAATGAGTATCACTTCAAACAAATCAGTGTTATTGTTATTAATAGTAACAACAACAATAACAACAACAATAGCAATAAGTGTACATGGTCTTTTACCATTCATCTGAATGGAGTAGAACACTCCATGCTAATGTTAAAATAGAGAATTGGAAAATAATAGAAGAAAGGCATATTGATGCAGGTAGTGGTAAATGTCTTGCATGAGGGGAAATGAAAGAAAAGATGAACAGTAAACCTGAGTGAGTGTTACACCCCATACATCTGTGTATGGCAGCACGTTTCGCAGCAGACCAAGGAAGGCTGCATGGCTCGTCACCCAGCAGACTGCATGGCACAATTGCAGCAATAGGGAGAAAAGGAAAATGGAGATGCATTATCTTAGCCAAGACATATATCTGACTATTACTCCATGTAACAGTTTTGAATCTCTGGGGGCAGAGAGGGGATTCATGTACTTAGCCCTTCTCTTTTTCCATATTTCCTCCATCTTTATTCAGAATAGTCAAAACCTCATAGTGTTGCTCTGTGCTTTCCCATAAAGTCAACCACACTTTGTGGAGTAAGGACCCGAGTAACAGAATCAGAGGATAAAGAAAAAGATCCCAATAAACTGCAAAGTTAATTAGGATGTAGGAAGCATTAATGATTTTAATAAAAAATTGCAAGCGTGATCCCCACTCAGGTACAGCCTAATCCTGAAGGTATCTTTCTTTTTAAAAGTTCATGAGTAGCTGTTCACACTGGAACTTCAGTTTTGATTGTACTGATTTTGGACATGAACTTTGAGTTTACGCAGGAACAGGATCCAAGAACCAGGTCTCTCCTTGCCTAAATCCTACAAAGAGATTTACTTTGCTTTCTTAGAGCTTAGTTCATGCAAATGTATAGAAGTTTTGAAAGAGAAAAGTAGTGTCAGCCCTGTTTGATTTGATTTTATTTTTAATTTTTTTTTAAAACACATTACATACAGTGAAAATTTCCAGACTATTCTTTATACTGAAGTGGAGGAAAGGAGATGGGACCAAGAATCTGGAAATTCTATTTTCAAATTTTCAAAATTGTCTCCCAAAGGATCATTAAAATACTTCCTAGTAGTTAGAGCACTATATAAAAAAAGATGCAAGATTCATGGAGAAGATAGGAAAGAAAGGTGGCCCAAAATAAGGTTCCTCTTATTTTCAGACAGCAGAATCTTTTACTTGACATAGCCATTAATATTCATTTTATCTGAGAAGAGACAAATGTATAGAAACACCAATCTTAGTTTCTGTTCATGCAGTGTAACAATATTTAGTCCTTGTACATTAATTTCAAATTGCCATATAAATGGAAATTAAGTAACTGAAAGGCCATCAGGAAAGGCCTGCTTGATTGGACATCCTCTTGATTGGACTATAAATTCCCACTGGAGAAGAGTTAGATGTGAGTCACCCAACTGAGAAGCAACTGCTCCCACAAAGGAGTAGAGGATTCATAGCTTGTTTGTCTCATAATTGTCTTTTTGACAGTTTCATACTCTTTACCTCAATGTCACATTCGTGCATCAAAAACTACTTTGTCACTTGTACCCATTTTCAGGCCGATTTGCAGTAAACGAGCAATGTGTATTGTTACTGTATTATGGTTGAAGGCATAACATCATATTCTGCATATTAAAAAATTCTGGACCTTAGCAAAGGTCCTAACCACTCTGTAAAGGTCATCAATTCAATCCCTTTTGACCTGATATTTTCTCAGCTTTCAGCATCCAGCTTTGCAAACTAGAACACCATCTCTTTGAAACAACACAGGTGACAACTGCCTGCCCAGATTTCTGCTAGTCGAGGGTGGAGCACTGTGTGGACATCAGTGCAGTGATCAGAATGCCAAATTCAAAAAATAATGAAATGAAAGAAATGCTTTCCTTCAATTACAACAAGTTTAAGTAACTTGTAATTTCGATAATTGAAATTCAGTCCATTGACCCCAGGGCTCAAATACTCATGAGAAATTGATTTCAGTCTCTTTGAACGGGGACAATAAACAGTGTTGTCAACATTGAAAATACTCTTCCACAAAATCAACTGTCAGTTCTTTTAAAAAGTCACCAAGGGAAATAGATGAAAAAACAAGGAGCTGGAAACTTTTTCAGGTGTAGAAATCTTACTAAGATTATCATAACACATGCCTGTTGTTCCAGGCAAGGCTAAACCCATGGAAGGCTATTTGTTTTATGACCAATCCTTTCCCAAAAGGAGTATTCTCAATGGAACTTTCCCCAAACTTTCATTTTCTTATGCTCAAGAAGCAATTGTTACATATAATATACTCTATATTTATAATGCCTTCTCAAACTCTTTAATGCATAAAACTTTTAAGCAGAAGGAGCCTGTTAATATCTCCAAGGTCAGTCTGCTTCTCATTAGGTGCTGAATGACTGAATGGAAAGAGCAAGGAGCATTTTTTTCCCTAATACAAAGGCACAGAATCCAAACATGAAATAACTGTTCTGCTGCTGGAATGTTGTTTAAAAAAAAAAAAGTGAAAACAAAATATGTTCTCATTGTTTCCATGATAAACACATAAAGACTATAAAATCTTTGATTTAAAATAACTGTATTATGTCTCCAATTACTGTTGGGGTAGCTTCTTTTGGAGTAGGGAAACAAAAGAACTCAAGTAATGAAAATCTTGTCTTGCCATGGCACACAGGGAGAGCAATGCTGACTTTAACAGAACAAAGGTGTCTAGAGAGACTGCTTTTTAATGTTTACAAACTGCTACTTGCTGTTTGTAAACACACTGAGGATACATTTTCAACATTATTTTTCTCATAACTGCATATTAACCCTTGAGGTCTGCAAAATAAAGAAATACATTTTTTCATATTATCTAAATATAAGGTTTATGAAAAGCTTCTCCTGTGACATTTTTATATATGAGAAAACAAAATTGTGATACACACATTTACACCTCTTATGATATGAGATGGAAAAGTGTTTAATTTCCAGGGATTACTATCTCTGTCTGTGAGAGCAGATATTCAAAATATTTTACAAAATATTTTTTTGTAAAAAAACTGAGGAAAAATAGACAAACTTCTGGTACTTCCTGGCTAGAAAATTTCCTTTATATAAAGTGACATGCAACAAAAGGTGAATGACAGACAAAAAAGTAGAATTTCCTTGTGTAGACTTGGAAAATAAAATTTTGCTTTTCCCTCCACAAGCCATGGCATTCCTTTCTACTTTTGCATTTTGATCAGATGGTAAAAGACCATCTGGAAAAACACCATTGGAGTTGAACCTCCAATTCAAACTCACTTACATGCCCATGAATCATTAAGAGATAAAACGCAATTATTTGACCCTCCTGACTGACACACAAAGCCAGGGGTATAGATGATCTAAATAGCAGCAATCAGCCTGAAGATGATAACTCAGTACTAAACTTTGTTCTTTTCTCCCCGCCTTTTTTACCAGAAGAATGAATTTTCTCCTTTTTGGTCCGCCAAAGAGCAGAAACCTTCTCGTGCTGCGTGATCTGGGGTTAACATGCAACTACAGATCAAGTTCACTCACCAGCCCTCCACCCTATTACATATGTCATTTCTAGCCTGGAAACTGTATCACTCCTATTGCCTGACTGTGGGTTTGAGCTAATAGGCTCCTGCCAAGAGGGAGGACATAATGTTCAGTACAGCTGAGCACACAGGGTTATAGCTCAATAGAGCCACCCGATTTTTCCCCTCTTCTGGGCCTCCATTTACATCTGGAATGTGAATCTACCTGGAGACCCTTGCCTTATGGGGCAGGTATATGGTTCTTCAAACTCAAGCTTTTTCCCTGTACATAATGCAGATTCCTGAAAAGATGATGAATGACCTGTGGGAGGGACTAAGGGAATGTGCAGTTGGAAAGATTGTCCAGAGACTCAAGGGAATCCCCATAAAAATTTTATCTCTACCTCCTTTAGGGACAGCGTGCTCTGGAGTTCTCAGCTTATTCACAGTAATGGTGTGTGATTTTCTTGATTTGTGGGTTCAGTCCCTTAGCATTTGTTAACATTTTGAGGTTAAGCCATTGCTTTACTTGGTTTCATGATGATTTATAAAGTTATGGCTCAGCTAATGCTTTAAAAATTGATTTCCAATTGCATGTAAGAAATGAAAGGTGGTCTCTGAGTGAGAATATTACGAACTGTAACACACAAAATCAGAATTCATTATCTGGCTTTGCTATCAATTTTCTGTAGGACCCAGGGCAACTCAGTAAGTCTCTCCAAGATTGATCAACTGCTTAGTGTAGTAAATTGATGAGAGTGCATTACGATCAAGTCCCTCTGTTTATAGGATGACAGTACTTTAAACATGTTAGCTACGGGCTTTCATTCTTCTGCTTTAAAATATCACCTAATGCTACCAGTTGTCATCTGTATCAATTTTAGTTTGAGCTGCTTGAGACCACATAAGCCATTACAATACTTAGTAGCATCAAACAGTTGGCATCATGAAGCTCAATATTGTATCATGAAGGTCCACACCATTTGCCTGGAAAGGCAGCTGACTCAAATCCAGATGGGCAAAAAGTTAGCTATTTATAAGAATTTCAGTTCTGTCACCCCACTGACTCCTCTTAACCCTACTGAAAGCAAACACAAGACAATAAGGCAAAGCAGGCTGTTCCTGTCTAATACTGTGTCTAATGCTTGTAGAGTCACTCACCACAGTGCCCACCACACCTTTGGGAGACAGAACAACTTCAGGTACTTCAATATCAATGCAAAATGCACACCTCTATCAGCCTTCCTTCACCTGGCCTTCAATTTCCCCATTCTTTACAGTAACGCATGCACACCGATGTCAAAGCTGTGTAGAGAAGACTGGAGGAGGCAACAAACTGCAAAACTGGGTTAACTCCACGTAGAACAGGAAGTTAAAAAGACAGATCACAGGATCTTTGTGTGCCCTAGCTCTCACACTGCCATAGCACCGTGACAGCAACAGGAGCAGATGACAACATAAAACACTAAGTAAAGCAGCCTTTCCTTAAAAGTTTATTCAGCTTTCTACATGTAGCCCTCCTTAAGACCTGCATTTAGAGCTACATGGGGTTTTCACATTAACCCTTTGATCTGGTATGAAGCCAATAAAATGTAAATGTGTAACCAAGTCAGCTGTGTGCCTTTACATCAAAGTCATGACAACTGTAAGAGTAGGATACCACATATCATTTTATATCTGTCTTAGAAAACCAAAGAGAAACTAAACTAGTATGGTAGACTTCAATGTAAGTTGAAATGTCTACACATAGCTGTTCTGCTTTTTTAACATCATGCTTCTTTAATGTGATATATAATGCTTAATATGGTTAAATCCTCTCTTTTTCATGAGAAAAGATTGGAAGTAAAGGTCTGCATCTTGGCCTGCAGGTTTCTGGACAGGAATGGAAACAAAACACATTAGCTAGGACACCCTGAAGAGAATTTATTTAAGGAAACCTTGGGTGCCTACACACAAGATGCCCATTCTTAGCATGTAATTTAGATTTTTCTCTGTACCTAGAGAAAGGCACTCCTATAGAGTAACATATCCCAGTTTGGGCAGTTCTTTTAGCATTACATTAATTACTTCCTCTTGCCTACTGCTTGCCACTGGCTAGGAGAAAGGCCTAAAAGAACAGCTTGTAGCTTCCTGGCTAATACCAGAGGAGACGAAGCCTCTGGAAAGTCATTTCCTGTGGCTAGGCTAAGTTCTGGCAATAAAACAAAGCTATATCCTGTCAATCCTATCTTATGCAAAGCCCACTTTAAAACATTTTTAAGCCACCACACAGGTTACATTTATAATTTTTAAATTTATTCTGTTTTACTTTAAAATTGGGGATGACTCAGCTAATTCATAGTGACTTGTTAAGCTGAGTCACTTGGTTTTGGACTGAGTGGTCATAATAACTTTGTTTATGTCAAAAATATTTGTTTTGTCTAAAAGATTGGCTTATTTCTTTGGTGAAATAGTTCTAATTTTCTGAATCATTTAGCAAGTTAACATATTAAAAAGAAATAATTTCTATGACTCTTATCAGGCGTTAGCTGGGGTTTAATGTTTTGCAGCTGGAGTTCAGGGTACACAAGAAAAAAAGGGCTACGTTTTCTCCATAATTTGGAACAGCTCAGACTGCAATTTTTAAGAGAAATTAGGAAGAGACAAGACTAATGGAAGCTTTCCAGACATAGGACACAATTGGAAAAAAGTAGTCTTGGGTAAGGTTATCACTGTATATAAAGTATATAAAAAGTACCCTTTTTTCCAAAACTTTGTCTACATTTTGGTCATTTCTTGCTGAGTTTCCTAATCTCTCAAAATCAAATTAAGCTCGATATAGTACAAGTGTTAATCCTGTTAGTACATTCCTGTTAGTTGTACCTAGACCACCTTTGAAAATGTCCAGACGAGAGTAAAAATAGCATGATACTGACTTTTCCTAGAACTACATATACTGGGATGAACTTGTTAACAGATAAATAAAACAGCTTTCTTCCTTAGGCAGTTTTTTTTTTGTACAGCTTTTCTTTTTTTGAAACAGAAATTTCCATACACCTTGATGAATGAGAAGTGTAGCATTTTTCTGATACCTGCTGTCCAACAGACATAGATTTTCCTTTTGAGTTTTATAGCTGAAGAACTGTGGGGACTCATAGCAATCAAATCATCATAACAAAGTGTCTAAAAAGGTCAAATAAAATGTCTAGATGTGCTGGCCAATCACCTAAATCATCCACCAGAGAGTTCTCAACAAGAAAATACTGCATTACGGGATAGCCATTGTCAATTTCTCGCAGTTTTTATGAAAAATTAGGCTTTTAAACTGTTTAGTCAGTTGTGTTAAATCTTAAGAAAATGAAAAAACGACAGAATCTAAAATTAATAACAAAAAAAATAGTACACTTTTAGTGCTGGACATCTCTTAGAACTTATAAAATGCTTTTTATTTTAAGGAGAGCCAAGATATAACAAAAATTGTGATGGCATGCCAGCTATATTTTAAAATGGTTTAGGTGTGTATGTAATAGGCATCTGTGGTTATCTGTAAAGATAGAGGGCAGGCAGAAGAAACAAAAACAAGCAAATTTGAAATGTCCATTAAGATATGAAATAAAAATCATGGATGGATTACAGCACAGTTGCAAAAGATTTTCTCATATAATTAAAAGGTCAAAGCAGTATGACCAAACCAAAAAATTTAAATTTATAATAATTTATAAATTTATAATACTTGGTTTCAAAATTTCTAGACAGAGGTGAGATGCAGAACTTCTATGGAATCCTTTTGTTCTACCTAACCAGACACTGACTGCTATCACCCAAGGACACATCAAACTATAGGCAATCACTGATCCAATATAGCTTTGGTTTTCCATTATAAAGGGCTCCCTTTCATTAGAGTTTTAAAGGATTTAGTGTGAGAAAGTAAAGACCCTGTATTCGTGACCTGGAATAATCTACTCTTTATGAAAGGCTGACAAACCACAGAGAATCAAAGAATGTGCCTGCGGCTGCAGAGGTTTTATCTGAGTCTAATCTAGGGGACACTGGAAAATTCAATGCGTAATTGAAGAGTCATCAAAAAGAACTTCTCAGATTAAAAGCTACGTTTACTGTGTGAATGAGAAATCCTGGAGTGTTGCTTTGCTTTTGCATTGTTTGAAGTAATTTTCATTTCTTTTTAAATTTCAGGAATAAAAGGAACAGTTCAAGGAAAATGAATAATCACACCAGGTGTTGGTTTGTCCTCCTAAAATGCAGCACCTTTCTCTGTGGAAATGAACTTTCTATATATAACCGATGCCTCAAATCCTACACCTCACCTACCAAGTAGGCCACAGCCATCTATCACTTGCTCTAGGATTCAACACTATTACAGAGTTTTTCTTTTCAGATCTTGGGCACAGAATAGACAAGTGAAAAAATAATCCTGTTGCAATTCCCAAACTGAAAGAAACTTGGACATGTTTTCTAAACCCCACTTTTGGAATTGTATTTTATATAGCAGCATACTGTTTTGAGTTGTGTATGAGATGCTCATAATGGAGGGCTGCCTGGTCCTGGGTCAGCCACCTGCCGTGGAGTGCTGGCTCACAGGCCAGAGTGTGGGCACAGATCAGCCAGGAATATGCCCCCAGTACAGAGCAGACATGGAACAGGAGAATGAAGTGCTGACTCTTGACCTCTAACAGCACTGAAGTAATTTTAACAATAAAATAAAAAGCAATTTGATTTCAAGAGAGAAAGAAAGTTTCAGGGACATTTCCATAGACAAAATGCCTAAAAGTACCACCCTGAGTTTACAGATCACCTTATTCCAAGGGATTACTTACGTGTCAAAGCAATGTCAAACAACACCACTGCCAGCAAATGGACAATTAAATGCCCAATACAGCGTGTGACTAGCCATGCTGTGGTTAGTGACAGCAAAATGACAGAGGGGAGACTGGCAAGGAAGAGGATGACAACTGCCCCCTGTGGAGTGAACAGATCTCTAGTTTGAGGGAAGGATAAAATAATGGCTGAATATGACTGGAAAACAACTATCAGGAAAACAGACCAACAAGCTAAGTGGCATCTGCACTCTGTGTTTTTTTGAAATTTGAATAATTTTCATTGAGGGTCCTGAGAAACTGCTATATCTCAGCTGTTCTGGACTGCTGTATGTGGGACCTCTGCCCATGATGTTGGGGATTCTGTGCTATGATGCTGGGGTCCAAACCTAAGCTATGTTGTAGATGAACCCATATTCAGTCCCATCTCTGATCTTGTATCCTGGACCAACACTGAAGGTAGCTTGTGTCCTATCCATGGACCGTGCCTCCTTGGGCCTTAGAGCTGTTTATCCTTTTGCTGCTGCAGAATCCCTGTGTAGACCTCGTTCATCATCTCACCTTCTCTGGGACCACTGATGGGAGCTGCTTCCTCTGGTCTTCCTCCGGTCTTCCTCCACTTCCTCTTTGCCTGAGCTGTCTGTTGGCAGTTGTGCCACTTTGCTACCGCACTTCTCCCTTCCTGCCTTGCCAACCTGGCTTCCTGCCTTGACCCTGGGTTTGCCTCATTGCTGCAGACTCAGCTGAAGGTCACTAGACCAGGGTTGCCCCAGTTGCTTCCCCTGAGCTGCTGGACTCACCCTGTGCCCTGCCTGTGCCTGCTGCCACACTTGGCTACCTGTTCCCTTGACCCATGAGAGACACTTGGTGCTCCCTGCTTGGAAAGGCAAAGAGAGCCAATAATGTTCCCTTTTATATCAGTGCTCAGCAAATCACCCTCTGCTTTGATAGACCATTCTGAAGGCTTCAGAAATGAGCCCACCTCTTCCTGCTCACCTCAGTAAGCTCTGCTTTGGCAGTGAACATAGGTGCAGGCGATGTCTAACAACTCAGTCCCGTTCTAATAAGGGAATTCTCATCCACTTCAAAGGGAGAAGGAACAAACTCTAGGTCTCAGTCCTTGAACTCACAAAGAAGATGACAAAAGCAGTCCCCTGCAGAGCCTCATTTAACAGGGTATGACAAGGTGATCTTATTAACTTGCACAGGGAATGTGCATGGAGAAATACATGATCTCTGCTAGTACAGACACAGATATAAAATGGGTATGCTTATTAACAAAATGTCATGTAATAATTCACTACTATGAATGACTTTATAGCACAATATTATTATTTAGAACTAGCACTATATACTCTCCTAATACAGTTAAATAAAATGGCATTATTATAGTAAATAACTGTATTAATACTGCATTACTAGTCAGTAACTGTATTAATACAATTAAAATTTACTTAATATGTTCATAATCGAACCTGCTCTTTTATTATAGAATTATAAAGAGAGCTGTAAATGTTTAGTTTCCTAAGCAGTTCCTAAGCTTATTTGCCCTACTTATCTTCCACACAGATGTGGGATGCTGGAGTCCCTTGAGAGTCTGGTAAAAACTATTTCTACAACCTGATTTTGATTAATAAAGTTCAGTGGGGTATAATTTGACAAAATACTGACACTATTTACAGACAAAAAAAAAATTCTTACCTCCATTATCTTTTAGGTGCAGTGCAATCTTGGTGTCGTCTATAAAGGAAATTCACAGTTAGTCGGAGGAAAATGCATTTTTCCAGGTCATGAATCATTTTAGCAATCAGTTTCTAATGTCTAAGAAATTCCACAACATGAAAATTACTTGGTACTCAACTCAGTGAGAACTAGATTGTGTTTCTTACACTGAGCATTACGCTATCTTAGCACTTAAAAAAAGCATTTATGACAATGTTAAAGCATTCAGGAAGATTCAAAACACTGGCAAATAAGGGTATTAGAGTCCGTCTCATAGTGTTTATAAATAATTTATATTTATAAATTTAACACTGTTACCTGTTCATACATAGCTTGAGCATTCTATCATTTTAAGGACTATATGAACCAACATATGACAATAGAGTAAAACAACTACTTAGTTCCTATTTGAAGAATCTTGAAAAGGTCTACTAATATTAAACTCTATTTACTTCCATATTCCTCTTTTTCTTGTGAATTTTAATTAACAGAATGCCAGAGAATATTCCTTTTAATGCAGTCCAAATGCTGCATTGAGACAGTCTCTAAACTTTTATTGCTTTAAACGAAATCAGCCTTTATTATCAGTAGATTCCCACCTTGAAATGCCTTCAGCTCAGATTTCCTGTCACAAGCCACTTGGTAAATCCGCCTGTATCTGGTACTTTTTTTTGTGTTAACATACAATTTCAACAAACACACACACACGTTATTGATGTTCCTTGATTAATCTGAATTATCTTGCCCAGACGAATTTCCTCCAAAAGCAGGATATCTCAAGCTCAAAAAGGCAAGATTTAAGCAGCCAGTGGTACGAGGATGAGAACTGACCCACCGTTACTTACGCAGTTAACTCGGTTCAGAAGCCTAGAGAAACTTTTTCACAACAATAAGGACTACATGAAAAGAACAGTGTCAACTGACTGAAAAAAAGTAAACAGGCATATTTCAATGGGATTTTTTAGTTTGGGTTATCTATAATTTCCACCTGGCTAAATAAAATCCATAAAAGAGTTACAAATTCATTATATTTATGATGGGAATTTCTTCTAGATTTAGCAGTGACTTTTACTGCTAGTATTTCAGCAGGTTTTGGACTATGGCCTGAATGTAAAGGAACATGAAAACGTCATTGTAACTTCCAGTTTTCTAGAAGTCTGCCTGATTTATCCTTACTTCTCCAGCAGCATCCTCTCCTCCAGCCCTCATCCCCCTTGTACCTTACTGGTACAAGAGTGAGCAATTCAAAAGCAGTAGCAGAGAGAGCCTTGACTGCAATTCCCAACTCCTTCTTCTGCCCCAGAGGGAAAAGGTCATGATTGACATATACTTAGAGGAAATAAATTTCTTTCTGAGTTGTAAATTACTTTTTTTCAAGTGTAAAAATGCAGTGTATACACATCACCTTCTGTGGGCAGACTAGTTGGCAGGTGGGAAGTGATGGATCCTCTGGTGGTTGTTAAAACTCTGAACCTTGTGGTGGTTGGCAGAAGGGTGGTGGTGGAGTACAGAGGTGTTTCAGTTGTGTCTATATTCTTCTCACAAATCTTATCTTTTGACTGTTGGAAAACAACAGAAACAAGGAAGAGAAAATTAATTCTCAGTGGAAACTGTCAAAAATGAAGAATTTAATCATGGACAAGCTGCTGTGATAAAAAGAGTGAAAATAGACACCTTAGATCAGGAAATTTCAAGAGCCTTTTCTTTTAATTTTCCTTTTTTCCCCTTTTCTCTTTTCAAGTACCCTACACTGCATTCAGCAACATATATTTTTTCATTTATCTACAAAATTTAAAACTCTTAATAACAAAGTTTCAAAGTCAGCCCTGATTGTTAAACTGATTTCCCTTGATCAGATTTTAAAACTCAGAGTTTTACATCTAAGTTTATAATTCAGGTTTTCACTCTTCTATTATGAAAGCTCACTGCCCTCAATCCGGATGCTATAAAATATGTTAAAATAGATACGTGGGAATTAAATAGTAGCTCCTCATAGTGAACAATGTGTAGTTAACTGGAGCATTTAATTAGGCTTTACATGCAATTATCACAGAAGAACACACATATATGCGTAAAATGTGTGCATGTATTCAGCCTATAGAATATTTATTTACTACAATAAAGCAATCCATTCACTATATGCCTATTAATTCTACATGATATTAAAATGCCATGTATTTGTCTATAACAATAATTATATAAAACATAATTATTATTACATGTAAACAACAATAATAAATTTATTATAATATACGACCACACTGTAAATAAAAATCGTCATCATATAATAATTTCACATTTATTTGCATGGGTAAATATTTTGATACAAGTATAGAGTCTGCTTGCTTTTTTTTGCCTCCCAAGTTCTGGACATTTTTAAAATTCTCCAGATGCAATGAATAATTTCTTTTATGGTTCACACAGTTTTGCAGGAAAATACATCCAATTATCTTGCAGCAAATATGGGAACTGCATCTAACTCCTGCTGTCCCCACTCATTTTAATGAGAAGCGGAGTCCTGCAAACGTTAATTTCATTTTATTGAGATCTGGAGGTCAAAACCCAGTGGGAATTGACTTTCTTTTAATATGCACAGGTATTTTATTGTTCTTTGTTTTACCAGAAACAATTTTTTACATTAAAGAGAGGTATCAGTACTTGCGGGACAATTATTCTTTAAATTTCTTTGTATTTTTTCTTGAAAAATATTATTAATTTCACTGATGCAATTTAATCAAAATTTAGCTCAAAGTTTATATTAAAAATAAAGAAACCTTACAATGAGAATCCTCATTATTCATCCTCTTGAATGAAGGCATCTAAAACTAACCATTGTGTGCTAATTATTGATCCTTCACTGAACTCCAGCAGCTCAAGCATCATTCTGGAAGATGCTAAGTAAGCTGTTGCTTCTATTCCAGAGAGCCCAAAACCTGGACAGTGGACTGCCACCAAGTAGCCTGAAACTGTGCAAATTAAACTGTTAATTTCTCAAATACACTTAGTGTTTCAATAATTTCCTCTCAGATCATGTACTAAACCTTGGAGCACCAGCCAGACTGGAACAAGAAAGGAGAAGCAGAATGAGATGTTACTGTCCTGCAGAGAGGTTTTTGGATGGCTTCATTTACAAGCACAGCTGAGTCCTAGCTAATTATAATCTGGATTAAAGCAATACAAGGGTTATGCACTATAACAACACATGCTCCCAGTAACTTTTGTCTTATGTTCTTGAAGAGCTTCCCCCCACAGACAGTAAATCTCACAGAAATTTTGCTTTTAAATCAGCTGATGACAAACTGCAAAGCTGAAGCTTCAAGGCCATGTAACAAGGCAGTACACACAGGTTGCAGTTATTTTGCTATTACAGTTATAAGAAAAAAAAATTTCTTCCATTAATCTGGATTTATATCATTACTTCTCTTTGCTTCTACTGAAAATTAAACAGAATGTGCTTTTCTAACTAGACACTTGGGGCTATGTTTTGCCCTGGGTTTCACCTGACATTTCAGAAGGCCTATGTTGCTGAAACTCATGGGGAAATTTAGCCTCTTCAGCAAAAATGGAAAAATAACTCCTTTTTTTTATGGCCACCAGAAGATTAAAAGTGCCATAAATTAATTTGTTCCTATTACCACAATCCCAACACGGGAAAAAAAAAAAAGGAAAATGAAAAAAAAACCCAACCCAAACCCCAAACAAAAACCACTTGTAACGGGGCTTTTAAACTGGAAAAGAATCACCATCATTATATCTATAAATTTTTCTTGAAAATGAACTTCTCTGGTCTAGGAGTACCCAAAATAACTTTCAGAGGAAGCTCATGGTCCATGTTTGACAGCCCACAGCAACCAGAGTCAGACATCTTTCTCATCCTCTCACTGCATCTCCATGAAAAGAAATCAAAATGCCATGTAGGTTGGTTGTGTGAGGGCTTTTAAAATTATTTTAAATAATTTTTTAAATTTTATCTCTTTGAATTCATCTGTGTACTTTCTTCTTTACTAAATGATTTGGCCAAATTTCATAATCAACATGCAATGCCTGTTTTTCACTTGAGAATATTCTGGCAAAGGGTTTTCAGAAGAACATCAGAGTTTCTTCCTCTTTTCTGGCAAAAGTCAGAGATCTAAAAGAAAATCAGTGCAGGGGCACTGTTTTGGAGGAGGCTTTCTGTTTTTCGGGCTTTTTTTTAGTTAAAGTAGTTTCCCAAAGATAAATTTTTAATTTCTGTCCATTTTATTCCCTCAAATGGGGAGTGAAACTGCTCAGATTATTCTTCTTTGTTATGCCTTATAGAATTTCCCCTGAACAATAAATATAGTATGTCTTTGGCCTTGAAACCATGCTTTATAATCTGAATAATTTAATAAAAAACATCATAACTATATAAATTGCCTCTGATGGGTTGAGTATGTAAACTACTCACATACCTCTTCAGGGCAGCCACTGTCTACCCAATCTTGCCGGTGACGATCAAATCCACTGGAGCATCTTTAAGTGATGAAATAGACAGGAGTTGTCCAGATGGAAATAGGAAGAAAAAAAACAATAAAGGAAGGGAGAGGAACAGAACAGAGTGACAGAAAGAATAAGTAAATGTGATTTAAAATCCATATGATTTAACCCATTTCAGTGAAAGGTGTTTCTATGAATGAGATTTATTTTAGATTTAAAATTTATTTAAAACTCTTAAATAGGAATATCTCCCTTCCACTGGATAATTATTCTTAAGATGTCACTGACCCATAGCATTTTTAAGTTCGATGTCAACCCCACTGATGTAATTTAGTTTAATTATTATTGTCCAGAATTCTTAGCCAGGGAAATTAAACCTCACAGAGGATGCGGTGAACCAGTAATTGGGTTTATCAGGCAAAGTGATCTGAGACATCAAGATACACATATAGCCATTTGATCAATGCTCACAGCTCCTCTGAACACTCTCCATGACAAATAGAGAACACTATACAGCTGCTTCGACCTCGTCTCTAGATGTGGAAACCTCAAATTTTCTTATCATATTTCTTATCAAATTAGGTGAGTTTAATAACCTCTTTGCAATATCCTTTGTATTTTGTTATATGTAACAAAGAGATTTTTAAGAAACTTGTAACACTTTAATATAATGATTCCCCTGGAAATCCCCATCTCTCAAAAGTGTTATCAGTGATTGTACAGGAAGTTTGTGTTTCCTAGACAACAGGTAGCATCACAAACAGAAAGCATTATTAAAATGGCAAGCAAATAACTAAACCACGCTGTTCAGCTTTGAAAGAGATTCTTCCCAGCCAGGGTGTTTTTTATTTTGGAGGGTTTGTTTTTGGGTTTCTGCATTCATTTCCTGCAGTATTTTGTTATGAGACAGGGTGATGTCATTTGGCACTCATGGTCATAACTTACCTGAATGTATAGCAAACAACTTTCTTGCTGTCTTTTAATAAGATTAGGCAAGCAAATAAGGCCACTGTTATGGTTAGCTGTATTTAAGGGTCATTTTTTTGTTTACAAAGAATTGAAAGATGACAAGAAATGTCAAATAATACCAACTTCAACCAAGGTAACAGGTTCATTTGGAAGAATGGAACACTGGAATTATTTTTATAGTAGGAGAGGATGTTACAAGAAGATGTAAACAATGTTAACAACACACTTGGTGTAAGAAACATCTCCATATTATTATTCTGAGCAGAATCTACAATGTCTTTGAGAAAAGATTTTGAGAAAAATGTTCATTCTCTTGTTATACCTGCATTGATCCACATTTTGCCATTTGCAATTTTGCTAAAAGAAGTACCCCAGCATTAACAGGTGTAATTTCTCACACACTCTATAGCAACTGGCTTCTCCAACAGCCTATGGCAGTTAAGAAAAAAAATGTCCAAACCAGAAATGTGTTTCAGAGAAATACAGGCATCTCCATCCCAATGCATGGGGCCTCTAACATAGGAAGGGCACTGACCTGCTGGAGCGAGTCCAGAGGAGGGCCACAAAGTTTGTCACAGGGCTGGAGCACCTCTCTTATGGAGACAGGCTGAGAGAGTTGGGGTTGTTCAGCCCAGAAAAGGCTCCAGGAAAACCATACACAGACTTTCCATGCTTAAAGAGCACTTACAAGAAACCTTTTATCAAAGCCTGTAGGGATAGGACCAGGGGAAGTGGTTTTAAATTGAAAGAGAATAGATTAATATTGGATATAAGGAAGAAGTTTTTTACAGTAATGCTGGTGAGTCACTAGAACAGACTGTTCAGAGAAGTTGTGAATATCCCATCATTGGAAGTGTTCAAGGTCTGGTTGGATGGGGCTTTGTGCAACCTTGCATCTACTGTGAGATCTTCCTGCCCATGTCAGTGGGGCTGCACTGAGTAATCTTTAAAGGTCTCTTCCAACTCAAATCAATTCTATGAATTAAAGGGCACTAGAAAAGTGTTTTCTTGCTGAAGTGTGAGCGAATCAGTGCTATTCTGGGAGCTCAGTGCTGCCTCTCCATCTCTGTGGTGTTCTGTCTCCATGAATGTTTGAAAGAACAAGGAAAACCTTACCAAGCAGAAAGAAATGATGACATGGCATTCCAGGTATGAATGGAACTTTTTTTTTCAGTCTCCCCTACTTTACTCTAAAATTTGAACAGCTTCATTAGCAACTTCTGTGCCCATCTCAAAGCAGGACTGGACTGATTTTCAGATGTACTGAATACTCATAAATCTCTTACATTTTATTCATACTGCTCTAGATAAAATCTAATGAGTTTGAGGATATTCAGCACATCAGAAAACCAAGCCAAATATTTACACATGAAATCAAGCCACTCCACAAATTTCTCCAGGTGAGGCAGTTACTGCAGTTACATATCTATGCTAATTCAAACCCAATGTACTTAGAGCTAGTGGAGATTAACAAACCTAGATTTTATCTTATATCTAAATGGTGTCAAATTTTAGGCTCCAAAGAGTAAATGAATAAAAATGTATCCCATGTGCACTCATTTACAGTTCTTAAGTCTTTTCTTACAAACTAATGAATTACAGGGGTGAGTAAGATTTCTGGGGTTAATTGTTTTTCACCAAGAATTAACCAACCACCAAAAATTGAATGCAGCATGCAAGGACTTGGAAGGGCTCTTTCAAGCATGTTTCAATCTTGAGAAGACTTTGCCTTGAAAAAAAGTACATTAAACCCTGGGCACTGCTTATTTAATGTTTTCCACTGATGCACAGTGAGTCCAAACAATATCATCAGAAAGCGGCTTTACCAGGAATGAGACAGTCTCCTGGCAAACCAGTTTGTGAACTTCCTTTGAGGCATGTATCACTTGATGTCAGACATAGCAGCTACTGTGGTTGCTGCCTCGTTGAGTTAGAATTCTGGAAACTGTCATTTCAGTGCAGCACCCGCTTTACGGACTGCATGTTTAAGACCTTCGTTCAGTAGCATGGTGATAATTCCCTGTTGCCATTAAAACGTTGGAGCAGATTTGATTTGCTGTGCTGTTTATGCCATCTGTCAACACGGCTATTTTATAACAACTTCATTTTCAAGTGATGACTGAACTCTGCTCCTAGGAAAGTGGTAATAAAGATGTTCTAGAAAATGAAAATAGGGATATTCATGAAATGCAAGGAATTTCAGGATTTGTGTGGAACTCTGGAATACTGGTTCAGGGAGGAAAGGGAGAATTAATGTCTCTGCATGTATAGCAATGATGATTTGGCATAACTAATGCAGCTGAGTCTGAGTAATAAGAAAGCTGTCAGAATCCTCTCAGTGAACTGTATGTAGCCAGAAAGGAATTGGAGATGTCATCTCATCTACCAAACGTCATTTACCTGTATTTGGTAGAGAATATTTAATTACAAGAAGTGTCCATTCAGTGCACAACATGAAATGCTTTGCCCCTTTTCTTGAAGAGAGCTCAATGAGGATTAATGATAATAATAATGATGATGATGATAATAATCATAAAAATAATAATAAATGACATAACTTGTATACAGAAAATTCATCAAGGTTTAACCTCTAAAAGCTAGAAACATAATGGAAAATTTTGGGATGGAAAGGCGCAAAGCCTGTGTGGAAAAATCTTTTCACCAGGTTGAGCTGGAGCACTGAAATGCACAGCACATGTCCTTTAAACCAATAATTTCCTAGTCTTTTTGGCTCTGTAAAAGCATGTAAAGAATGGATTTTTTGGAAATGAAAGGCATTCCAGAAATCTGAAATGATTTTGTAAATACCATGTAATGATTTAGCTCAGTTAAAAGGTTTATTAACTCAGCTAAATAAAAGGTTAATCTGGAATATTAAATAGAAAATTGAACAGGCAGAACTCTTTTCTGACTTCAACCATTAAGGAAGGACCATCACATTATGAAAAGATTAAGACAGTTGCTAGGATGTTCGAATTACTAAAAGAAGAACTAGAAAGTGGAATTCCTTTCCAAGGTGAGATAGGAAGTAAAAAATAAATATAAATGTATATATAGTATTAAAAAAAAGGAACAGGAAATTTGTGTCTGTCCAACTGAAAAATAACTCTAATCATAGAGTGATTTTTAGAGGAAAAAATGTTTATCTTTGTGCTTGGTCTGGTTTTGCCTCCCTTTACCACAGAGCAGGCTCCAATTTGGTTCCTTCATCCTTCAAATATCACTTTCTTGTCACGCTGGGCTGTCTGGGGAAAGACTGAATTTTCCTTCCTTTGTTATTTTCCACTTTCAAATGCAGAACTTTGTCACAGCTCGAAATGCTTATGAAGTTCACGTGAGGTGTCACTGTGAGTGACTGTGGTATGAATCTGTAAGGTATTTGAATGGTATTTGTGCTTATCACCTCACTCAATACACCTAATCATATATCTGAATTCAAGTATAAATGTGTTCTCTGTACTTATCCTTTACTTAAACATTGCTTAATTAAACTGTACTTCAGAATAGGATGATAATTTGATTAGTCAGAAGAGGATTTGCTCCCACCTTGCTCTTGTGAAGTAAAAATAGCTGACTAGCTGAATACAAGAATTTTAAACTAAAACCAGGCTGTACTATTTTAATGTTTATAAAAATTCGAATGTTATGAAGGCATAGTTAATAGTTGATGCAACACTGAATTCCACCATTGTCTTAACATTGTGTGCTCCTCAAAATTTACAACATTCAGGTAATAATAAGGATGATCAGAGTGGCACACAGTTCAGCAGTCAATCTTCAGTCTGACAATGGTTCCACAATTTTATGGGATGGAAAGTTTGGAAAAATACAGCTACACATTCTGTAAAATACTTCTGAAATACCAAGTAAACATAGAAGTAAAAGATGTTAAAACCCAAGCTGTTATTTTACAGAAAAAGACTGAACATGCATAAGCCTCAATATTTGTAACTCTGACACAACATTTGAATCGGCAGCAGGAAATAAAGACTCTCACAGGGAATTCTTTCCGTTGAAAGAGGCTAAGAATAAAAGTGGGATAAAAGAAGTAAGTTTTATTTTCAATTCCACTTGAAAGAAAAAGATCAAATTGTGATTAAAGTGAGACTTGGCAGAGTTCTGATTAAAGAAGAATAGGAGGATATTTTCTGTGAACTTAATGTCAGTTACAACCATAAAGGAAACATGCTGAAAAGCAGATAAAGAATAAAAAATATGCTTTTGCTAAAAGCTCTGCTTTGAATAGTTAGAAGGAAAAAGAAAGTGTAAGAGGAGGACCTTAGAGTCAAATTTATGAGATTATGGTATCAAAATTTCCAACAGAATCAGCAGAAATTTATATCAAATGTCTTCTCTGGGAAGGAGCCCCATTGAGATTAGTCCCTGATAGTAGATTAGATTCTCCACTGCTTTGATTTTGCGCATTTGTACCTACACAAAGTGGGTATAAAGAGCTAATAGCAACAGAAGTTACCAGAGAATTCTGATCTGTTGGCATTGCTACGTGTTTTGCACACAAGTAATTTCTCAGGGTTCAAGGAAAAGAGCTCTGAAGTACTACATTTACATTCTGGTTAGTGATCCTAACCAGCGCAATTTAGCCCTGCTTTCTAATATGATTGTCTGAACTATTTTCTATCTTTGAATATTCAGCTGACACTGACAATCTCAGAAGTACAGTTAGTGTTTCATACCCATCGATTTTGTTTCATTTTTAAAATAAAAATGAGAATGTTGCCTCTGGAGAAAATATTTCTTTTTCCACTTTAAAGGAAACAGAACATAGGAGACATGAAATGATCAGCTGACATAACACAGAATTTGTAACAGAACCCAGAATGAAGCCCAGATTTTCTGAAAACCGGATGAGCACGCACTATTTCACAGCTTCTGTGTTTCCCATAGTACTCACAGACATATGAATTTTAGAACTGGGAATTAAATTGAAAAATATCAAGTCTCAGGTGGTGTGTACCACATTGCCCATGCTCTCTTTTTTATTCAGGTACTTTAACTGGGATTTACTCCTTTATGAAAAACCCACACTGAGAACATTAACAAGTAGAAGAGGACTTGTGACAGGACAACAATGACCTGGTGCCTAGAGATGACATGAAATAGGGCTGTTCACATCTCTGTTATCACACATGAACCCCCAGCAATCATACCGTGTACACCACGGCCGATTCAGTACCAGTGGGCATCAGCATCTGAACTGCTGGAAAGAGAACTGCAGCAATGGTTTGGTTAGGCTGGGTTACTGCTCCTGCTATATCTCATTCACAATTCTAAAGAGAGTAAGAACTCCAAGGAAGCAGGAGCTATGACAGGCAAAGGAGGCAGAGAGTGCTAAACTCTAGGTAATCCAGTGTTTATATGCTTATAAAGGTATGTGAATTAGGGTTAAGAAAAACACTTTCAGTTAGAACTCAGTGAACTCTTCAGATAAAGAGTAAAAAAAGGAAGGACATGAATCATCCTGTTACTGGTTATGTTCAAAGCAACTTAAAGTTCTGAAAGTTATTTGGATCCCAAATTAGTATCTTATTTGTGTCTCATTTTTAATTCTAAAAGTGAGTCCAATTCTGAAGTCAACACTGAGCAGGAACAGTCACCAAAACAGATTACCAGAAAATTACAGAACAGTAGGGGCTCTTCAGCCTCTTAATTAATTGTTCATACTGATATTTGTTGCGATATCCAGTGATTTCATTAATGCTTTATGATAATGCAGATATTGGAAGAGTTAATAATCCTGAATAGAGGGGGAACTAAAGATGACATTTAAGGAAGAGTATGGATTAAATTTCATTTATTTCCCCAGAGTTGGGAATATCTTCTACAAGGACTGGGAGAGAGTCTCCACTGTTTACATGACCGGAAAGACTGAAAAATATATATGTTATAAAAAATCTGAAGACTATGTTGGGAAATGGAGCCATTTGCTTTAGTAGGTCCCCATCTCAGATAATCATAAAATTTATGAAGAGACACATGAATTTCAGATTTGTTTAAATAAAAATTTTTGGCAATGCTACATAGGAATATGTGTATAATAATATGTAAAATTTAAAATATACTAAAAAAGGAGACTTTTCATTCATGGCACTTGCTTACAGAATGATATCTAGGAGGCTATGAGGCAAATATGATCTCAGAGATGCTCAGTTTATATTGAGGAGTACAACCATAAGAGGTTAGCACTTCTGGAAAGCAATTAAGACAATTGTGATCATTCTGTCTATACTAGGGCAATAAACATGCCCAGAAATGCTCTTTGGCACTGAAGACTGCTGGCACAGGACGGGCTATGCCTGAACAAGCAAACTCTCTCAACCTTGAAAAGGAGGTTGCACATAAATAGCCAGCTTGGAGCAGTCCAATTCCTGCACCATGCCTGGGAACTGTTCTGGACAGTGCTCCTGGGCATGGACTGAAATCACACCAGGAAACATCACAACTGTTTTAATGCCACACACAATTGTTTTACAATGCCCAGGAAGCTTCCCAGGCTAATTTGCAATACTATGTAAAAAGATACTTTGTAAGAGATGAACTGTGCTTGTACAAGTGACTAGGGCTGACATTCTACACTAAATTTCAGCAAAACATGTGAAAAAGAAAATTTGATAAAGTGCAAATATTTTCCATTAAAAAATCTTGTTTGATTCCGTTAAAAATCACTTGACTTATTTTATTTATTTATTTATCTATCCTTGTTTTATTTATTTCCCTTGTAATGAGAACAAAGGAAATTAAGAGTGATAATAAAAAAATTGGTGGAAGATAGATTTCTCCATAATAATGCAGTGGGCTGGATGCTTATATGAAAGGAACAAAATCTAATGCTTCCAAAAAAGGAGGTTAACATTCATCCTAAAAATTATCCCAGAGTCAGGTGTGATAATCTGGGCTGCCTGTCTCCACAGATGTGTCCTGAGTTTTGATGTTCCTGAAATGCTTCGTTCTCAGTTTCTGCTGTTTCACTTTTTTTTTTTT